>JBBGZY010001141.1:550000-815000 GCA_037952925.1 Lithobates clamitans
TTAGAGTTTGCCAAACAACATCTAAAAAGGCCTTCACAGTTCTGGAACAACATCCTATGGACAGATGAGACCAAGATCAATTTGTACCAGAGTGATGGGAAGAGAAGAGTATGGAGAAGGAAAGGAACTGCTCATGATCCAAAGCATACCACCTCATCAGTGAAGCAAGGTGGTGGTGGTGTCATGGTGTGGGCATGTATGGCTGCCAATGGAACTGGTTCTCTTGTATTTATTGATGATGTGACTGCTGACAAAAGCAGCAGGATTAATTCTGAAGTGTTTCGGGCAATATTATCTGCTCATATTAAGCAAAATGCTTCAGAACTCATTGGACGGCACTTCACAGTGCAGATGGACAATGACCCGAAGCATACTGCGAAAGCAACCAAAGATTTTTTTAACCTCCCTGGCGGTATGATTCTTTCGGATTTTAGGTGCTGAAAGCAGTACAATTATTTTGCATGGAAATTTGGCGTTTTATATTGTAGGTCTGTAATTCTTAACAATAACACACAATCTGTCCAAACAAGAGTCTAGTAGATATCCCGGGTATGATAAAGTTTGAAACACAAAAACATAAATTATAATATAATAAATAAAAATAAATAATTAAAAAAATAAAAATAAAATAATAATAAAATAAATTTCCCCACGATTCACTATCGCTCAATTCTGCAAGTGTTCTAATTTACTATCGCAGTTTTCTAGCTGGTCTAAAACCATTTTTGAGGTAAAGGGACACTTTTTGGTTGCTATGGACAATCTCCAGTTTCCAGCCAGAAAGAACAGTATATATAATATAGAACTGCATGCAGGGCATGGTCCAAAGCACTGGGGACAAAAGGGATGTGAAATAATTTCATACAGTACTGTAATCTGTAAGATTACAGTACTGTATGTGTTATGATTTTTACAGTTTTTTGAATTTGCCGCCAGGCTCCACCCCTGTGCGTCGTAGGGAACGAAGCCTGGCACGGAGAGGCTTCAGGCAGAGGACGGAGCCCGCAGACACAGCGGGGGACATCGCAGGAACTCGGGGACAAGGTAAGTAACACTGCACCAGGATCCTGCAATGCGATCCCGAGTGTGGCTCGGGGTTACCGCTAATGGGACTGAATTTTAACCCCGAGCCACACTCGGGAAAACCGCCAGGGGGGCTACGGGAAAGAAGTGGAATGTTATGCAATGGCCAAGTCAATCACCTGACTTGAATCTGATTGAGCATGCATTTCACTTGCTGAAGAAAATACTGAAGGGTAAATTCCCAGAGAACAAGCAGTAACTGAAGACAGATGCAGTAGGGGCCTGGCAGAGCATCACCAGGGATGAAACCCAACGTCTGGTGATGTTTATGCATTCCAGACTTCAGGCTGTAATTGACTGCAAAGGATTTGCAACCAAGTATTAAAAAGTGAAAGTTTGATGGATGATTGTTAATCTGTCCCATTACTTTTGGTCCCTTAAAAAGTGGGAGGCACATATATAAACTGTTGTAATTCCTACACCATTCACCTGATTTGGAGGTAAATACCCTCAAATTAAAGCTGAAAGTCTGCAGTTAAAGCACATCTTGTTTGTTTCATTTCAAATCCATTGTGGTGGTGTATAGAGCCAAAAAGATTAGAATTGTGT
This sequence comes from Lithobates clamitans, assembly GCA_037952925.1. Taxonomy (NCBI): domain Eukaryota; kingdom Metazoa; phylum Chordata; class Amphibia; order Anura; family Ranidae; genus Lithobates; species Lithobates clamitans. The sequence goes on from JBBGZY010001141.1 coordinate 551,633, forward strand.
CAATGTCCCAATATTTATGGACCTCACTGTGTATATGAATATATATATATATAGTATATGGATATATTTAGTGGAAACGCATGCCACTACTGGTGAATTTTTCCCAACTTGAAGATGGCGGCAACCTCATGCTTTACTCTTAGGGACTAGTTCCTGGTTATGGTTTACTGGTCCCTACTAGGGATGAGCTTCCAGTTCGAGTCGAACATGAGTTCGACACGAACATTGGCTGTTCGATCGTTCTATGAAGATCGAACATTATGGGGCATTCGCTCCAAATTCGAGCAGCGTGTCGTGGCCCATAATGCATTGGGTAATCGCAGTGGTTTTCTGGCTGATGATTGGCCAAGCATGCACTATGACACGCATGCTTTGGCCAATCACAGTGCCGTAAGCAAACAGAGACATAATTGGCCAAAGGCCGGTGCCTTTGGCCAATTATGGCTCAGGGGATTAAGTACACGCCCCACACTATATAGGGCCGCCTGCAGTCGGCCGTGTGTAGTGTGTTCCGGTGTTCAGAGAGAGAGAGAGAGAGAGAGAAAGTGTAATTTAAATTAATTTAGATAGATTGAGCAGACAGTTGATTCAGTTAGCTCCAGCATATTTAATATATATGTAATATATGTATCTTGTGCAGCTAGATCTCGCTGCAGACTGTTCCTGTTGTTCTCTTCCTAATATACTACAGGCAGGCAGTTCATTCAGTTAGCTGAAGTATATTCAGTACTGTATCCTGTGCAGCTAGATCTCACTGCAGACCGCTCCTGTTATTCTCTTCCTAATATACTACAGGCAGGCAGTTCATTCACTTAGCTGCTATATATTAAGTAATGTATCCTGTACAGCTAGATCTCCCTGCAGACCGTTCCTGTTGTTCTCTTCCTAATATACTACAGGCAGGCAGTTCATTCAGTTAGCTGCAGTATATTCAGTACTGTATCCTGTGCTGCTAGATCTCACTGCAGACCATTCCTGTTGTTCTCTTCCTAATATACTACAGGCAGGCAGTTCATTCAGTTAGCAGCAGTATATTCAGTAATGTATCCTGTGCAGCTAGATCTTGCTGCAGACCGTTCCTGTTGTTCTCTTCCTAATATACTACAGGCAGGCAGTTCATTCAGTTAGCTGCAGAATATTCAGTACTCTATTCTGTGCAGCTAGATCTCACTGCAGACCTTTCTGGTTGTTCTCTACCTAATATACTACAGGCATGCAGTTCATTCAGTTAGCTGCAGTATATTCAGTACTGTATCCTGTGCTGCTAGATCTCACTGCAGACCATTCCTGTTGTTCTCTTCCTAATATACTACAGGCAGGCAGTTCATTCAGTTAGCAGCAGTATATTCAGTAATGTATCCTGTGCAGCTAGATCTTGCTGCAGACCGTTCCTGTTGTTCTCTTCCTAATATACTACAGGCAGGCAGTTCATTCAGTTAGCTGCAGAATATTCATTACTGTATTCTGTGCAGCTAGATCTCACTGCAGACCTTTCCGGTTGTTCTCTACCTAATATACTACAGGCATGCAGTTCATTCAGTTAGCTGCAGTATATTCAGTACTATATCCTGTGCACTTAGATCCCACTGCAGACAGTTCCTGTTGTTCTGTTCCTAATATACTACAGGCAGGCAGTTCATTCAGTTAGCTGCAGTATATTCAGTACTGTATCCTGTGCAGCTAGATCTCGCTGCAAACCGTTCCTGTTGTTCTGTTCCTAATATACTACAGGCAGGCAGTTCATTCAGTTAGCTGCAGTATATTAAGTACTGTATCCTGTGCAGCTAGATCTCGCTGCAGACCGTTTCTGTTGTTCTCTTCCTAATATACTACAGGCAGGCAGTTCATTCAGTTAGCTGCAGTATATTCAGTATATTCAGTACTGTATCCTGTGCAGCTAGATCTCGCTGCAGATTGTTCCGGTTGTTCTGTTTCTAATATACTACAGGAAGGCAGTTCATTCAGTTAGTTGCAGTATATTCAGTATATTCAGTACTGTATCGTGTTCAGCTAGATCTCCCTACAGACCGTTCCAGTTGTTCTGTTCCTATTATACTACAGGCAGGCAGTTCATTCATTTAGCTGCAGTATATTCAGTAATGTATCCTGTGCAGCTAGCTCTCGCTGCAGACCATTCCTGTTTTTTTCTTCCTAAAATATTACAGGCAGGCAGTTCATTCAGTTAGCTGCAGTATATTCAGTACTGTATCCCGTGCAGCTAGATCTCGCTGCAGACCGTTCCTGTTGTTCTCTTCCTAATATACTACAGACAGGCAGTTCATTTAGTTAGCTGCAGTATATTCAGTAATGTATCCTGTGCAGCTAGATCTCGCTGCAGACCATTCCTGTTGTTTTCTTCCTAAAATATTACAGCAGGCAGTTCATTCAGTTAGCTGCAATATATTCAGTACTGTATCCTATGCAGCTAGATCTCACTGCAGACCGTTCCGGTTGTTCTCTTCCTAATATACTACAGGCAGGCAGTTCATTCAGTTAGCTGCAGTATATTTAGTGCTATATCCTGTGCAGCTAGATATCTCTGCAGACCGTTCCTGTTGTTCTGTTCCTAATATACTACAGGCAGGCAGTTCATTCAGTTAGCTGCAGTATATTCAGCACTGTATCCTGTGCAGCTAGATCTCGCTGCAGAACATTCCTGTTGTTCTCTTCCTAATATACTACAGGCAGGCAATTCATTAAGTTAGCTGCAGTATATTCAGTACTGTATCCTGTGCAGCTAGATCTCGCTGCAGACCGTTCCTGTTGTTCTCTTCCTAATATACTACAGGCAGGCAGTTCATTCAGTTAGCTGCAGTATATTCAGTACTGTATCCTGTGCAGCTAGATCTCGCTGCAGACCGTTCCTGTTATTCTCTTCCTAATATACTACAGGCAGGCAGTTCATTCAGTTAGCTGCAGTATATTCAGTACTGTATCCTGTGCAGCTAGATCTCACTGCAGACCATTCCTGTTGTTCTCTTCCTAATATACTACAGGCAGGCAGTTCATTCAGTTAGCAGCAGTATATTCAGTAATGTATCCTGTGCAGCTAGATCTTACTGCAGACCGTTCCTGTTGTTCTCTTCCTAATATACTACAGGCAGGCAGTTCATTCAGTTAGCTGCAGTATATTCAGTAATGTATCCTGTGCAGCTAGATCTCACTGCAGACCGTTCCTGTTGTTCTCTTCCTAATATACTACAGGCAGGCAGTTCATTCAGTTAGCTGCAGTATATTCAGTAATGTATCCTGTGCAGCTAGATCTCGCTGCAGACCATTCCTGTTGTTTTCTTCCTAAAATATTACAGCAGGCAGTTCATTCAGTTAGCTGCAATATATTCAGTACTGTATCCTTTGCAGCTAGATCTCACTGCAGACCGTTCCGGTTGTTCTCTTCCTAATATACTACAGGCAGGCAGTTCATTCATTTAGCTGCAGTATATTCAGTAATGTATCCTGTGCAGCTAGCTCTCGCTGCAGACCATTCCTGTTTTTTTCTTCCTAAAATATTACAGGCAGGCAGTTCATTCAGTTAGCTGCAGTATATTCAGTACTGTATCCCGTGCAGCTAGATCTCACTGCAGACCGTTCCTGTTGTTCTCTTCCTAATATACTACAGACAGGCAGTTCATTTAGTTAGCTGCAGTATATTCAGTAATGTATCCTGTGCAGCTAGATCTCGCTGCAGACCATTCCTGTTGTTTTCTTCCTAAAATATTACAGCAGGCAGTTCATTCAGTTAGCTGCAATATATTCAGTACTGTATCCTATGCAGCTAGATCTCACTGCAGACCGTTCCGGTTGTTCTCTTCCTAATATACTACAGGCAGGCAGTTCATTCAGTTAGCTGCAGTATATTTAGTGCTATATCCTGTGCAGCTAGATATCTCTGCAGACCGTTCCTGTTGTTCTGTTCCTAATATACTACAGGCAGGCAGTTCATTCAGTTAGCTGCAGTATATTCAGCACTGTATCCTGTGCAGCTAGATCTCGCTGCAGAACATTTCTGTTGTTCTCTTCCTAATATACTACAGGCAGGCAATTCATTAAGTTAGCTGCAGTATATTCAGTACTGTATCCTGTGCAGCTAGATCTCGCTGCAGACCGTTCCTGTTGTTCTCTTCCTAATATACTACAGGCAGGCAGTTCATTCAGTTAGCTGCAGTATATTCAGTACTGTATCCTGTGCAGCTAGATCTCGCTGCAGACCGTTCCTGTTATTCTCTTCCTAATATACTACAGGCAGGCAGTTCATTCAGTTAGCTGCAGTATATTCAGTACTGTATCCTGTGCAGCTAGATCTCACTGCAGACCATTCCTGTTGTTCTCTTCCTAATATACTACAGGCAGGCAGTTCATTCAGTTAGCAGCAGTATATTCAGTAATGTATCCTGTGCAGCTAGATCTTACTGCAGACCGTTCCTGTTGTTCTCTTCCTAATATACTACAGGCAGGCAGTTCATTCAGTTAGCTGCAGTATATTCAGTAATGTATCCTGTGCAGCTAGATCTCACTGCAGACCGTTCCTGTTGTTCTCTTCCTAATATACTACAGGCAGGCAGTTCATTCAGTTAGCTGCAGTATATTCAGTAATGTATCCTGTGCAGCTAGATCTCGCTGCAGACCATTCCTGTTGTTTTCTTCCTAAAATATTACAGCAGGCAGTTCATTCAGTTAGCTGCAATATATTCAGTACTGTATCCTTTGCAGCTAGATCTCACTGCAGACCGTTCCGGTTGTTCTCTTCCTAATATACTACAGGCAGGCAGTTCATTCAGTTAGCTTCAGTATATTTAGTGCTATATCCTGTGCAGCTAGATATCTCTGCAAACCGTTCCTGTTGTTCTGTTCCTAATATACTACAGGCAGGCAGTTCATTCAGTTAGCTGCAGTATATTCAGCACTGTATCCTGTGCAGCTAGATCTCGCTGCAGAACATTCCTGTTGTTCTCTTCCTAATATACTACAGGTAGGCAATTCATTCAGTTAGCTGCAGTATATTCAGTACTGTATCCTGTGCAGCTAGATCTCGCTGCAGACCGTTCCTGTTGTTCTCTTCCTAATATACTACAGGCAGGCAGTTCATTCAGTTAGCTGCAGTATATTCAGTACTGTATCCTGTGCAGCTAGATCTCGCTGCAGACCGTTCCTGTTGTTCTCTTCCTAATATACTACAGGCAGGCAGTTCATTCAGTTAGCTACAGTATATTCAGTACTGTATCCTGTGCAGCTGGAGCTCACTGCAGACCATTCCTGTTGTTCTCTTCCTAATATACTACAGGCAGAAAGTTCATTCAGTTAGCAGCAGTATATTCAGTAATGTATCCTGTGCAGCTAGATCTTACTGCAGACCGTTCCTGTTGTTCTCTTCCTAATATACTACAGGCAGGAAGTTCATTCAGTTAGCTGCAGTATATTCAGTAATGTATCCTGTGCAGCTAGATCTCACTGCAGACCGTTCCTGTTGTTTTCTTCCTAAAATATTACAGGCAGGCAGTTCATTCAGTTAGCTGCAGAATATTCAGTACTGTATTCTGTGCAGCTAGATCTCACTGCAGACCATTCCAGTTGTTCTCTACCTAATATACTACAGGCATGCAGTTCATACAGTTAGCTGCAGTATATTCAGTACTATATCCTGTGCACTTAGATCACACTGCAGACAGTTCCTGTTGTTCTGTTCCTAATATACTACAGGCAGGCAGTTCATTCAGTTAGCTGCAGTATATTCAGAACTGTATCCTGTGCAGCTAGATCTCGCTGCAAACCGTTCCTGTTGTTCTGTTCCTAATATACTACAGGCAGGCAGTTCATTCAGTTAGCTGCAGTATATTAAGTACTGTATCCTGTGCAGCTAGATCTCGCTGCAGACCGTTCCTGTTGTTCTCTTCTTAATATACTACAGGCAGGCAGTTCATTCAGTTAGCTGCAGTATATTCAGTATATTCAGTACTGTATCCTGTGCAGCTAGATCTCGCTGCAGATTGTTCCGGTTGTTTTATTTCTAATATACTACAGGAAGGCAGTTCATTCAGTTAGCTGCAGTGTATTCAGTATATTCAGTACTGTATCCTGTTCAGCTTGATCTCGCTACAGACTGTTCCAGTTGTTCTGTTCCTAATATACTACAGGCAGGCAGGTCATTCAGTTAGCTGCAGTATATTCAGTAATGTATCCTGTGCAGCTAGATCTCGCTGCAGATCATTCCTGTTTTTTTCTTCCTAAAATATTACAGGCAGGCAGTTCATTCAGTTAGCTGCAGAATATTCAGTACTGTATTCTGTGCAGCCAGATCTCACTGCACACCGTTCCGGTTGTTCTCTACCTAATATACTACAGGCATGCAGTTCATTCAGTTAGCTGCAGTATATTCAGTACTATATCCTGTGCACTTAGATCCCACTGCAGACAGTTCCTGTTGTTCTGTTCCTAATATACTACAGGCAGGCAGTTCATTCAGTTAGCTGCAGTATATTCAGCACTGTATCCTGTGCAGCTAGATCTCGCTGCAAACCGTTCCTGTTGTTCTGTTCCTAATATACTACAGGCAGGCAGTTCATTCAGTTAGCTGCAGTATATTAAGTACTGTATCCTGTGCAGCTAGATCTCACTGCAGACTGTTCCTGTTGTTCTCTTCCTAATATACTACAGGCAGGCAGCTCATTCAGTTAGCTGCAGTATATTCAGTACTGTATCCTATGCAGCTAGATCTCACTGCAGACTGTTCCGGTTTTTCTCTTCCTAATATACTACAGGCAGGCATTTCATTCAGTTAGCTGCAGTATATTTAGTGCTATATTCTGTGCAGCTAGATATCTCTGCAGACCGTTCCTGTTGTTCTGTTCCTAATATACTACAGGCAGGCAGTTCATTCAGTTAGCTGCAGTATATTCAGTACTGTAACCTGTGCAGCTAGATCTCGCTGCAGACTATTCCTGTTGTTCTCTTCCTAATATATTACAGGCAGGCAGTTCATTCAGTTAGCTGCAGTATATTCAGTATATTCAGTATTGTATCCTGTGCAGCTAGATCTCGCTGCAGATTGTTCCGGTTGTTCTGTTTCTAATATACTACAGGAAGGCAGTTCATTGAGTTAGCTGCAGAATATTCAGTATATTCAGTACTGTATCCTGTTCAGCTAGATCTCGCCGCAGACCGTTCCTGTTGTTCTCTTCCTAATATACTACAGGCAGGCAGTTCATTCAGTTAGCTGCAGTATATTCAGTAATGTATTCTGTGCAGCTAGATCTCGCTGCAGACCATTCCTGTTGTTTTCTTCCTAAAATATTACAGGCAGGCAGTTCATTCAGTTAGCTGCAGTATATTCAGTACTGTATCCTATACAGCTAGATCTCACTGCAGACCGTTCCGGTTGTTCTCTTCCTAATATACTACAGGCAGGCAGTTCATTCAGTTAGCTGCAGTATATTTAGTGCTATATCCTGTGCAGCTAGATATCTCTGCAGACCGTTCCTGTTGTTTTGTTCCTACTATACTACAGGCAGGCAGTTCATTCAGTTAGCTGCAGTATATTCAGCACTGTATCCTGTGCAGCTAGATCTCGCTGCAGACCATTCCTGTTGTTCTCTTCCTAATATACTACAGGTAGGCAATTCATTCAGTTAGCTGCAGTATATTCAGTACTGTATCCTGTGCAGCTAGATCTCGCTGCAGACCGTTCCTGTTGTTCTCTTCCTAATATACTACAGGCAGGCAGTTCATTCAGTTAGCTGCAGTATATTCAGTACTGTATCCTGTGCAGCTAGATCTCGCTGCAGACCGTTCCTGTTGTTCTCTTCCTAATATACTACAGGCAGGCAGTTCATTCAGTTAGCTACAGTATATTCAGTACTGTATCCTGTGCAGCTGGAGCTCACTGCAGACCATTCCTGTTGTTCTCTTCCTAATATACTACAGGCAGAAAGTTCATTCAGTTAGCAGCAGTATATTCAGTAATGTATCCTGTGCAGCTAGATCTTACTGCAGACCGTTCCTGTTGTTCTCTTCCTAATATACTACAGGCAGGAAGTTCATTCAGTTAGCTGCAGTATATTCAGTAATGTATCCTGTGCAGCTAGATCTCACTGCAGACCGTTCCTGTTGTTTTCTTCCTAAAATATTACAGGCAGGCAGTTCATTCAGTTAGCTGCAGAATATTCAGTACTGTATTCTGTGCAGCTAGATCTCACTGCAGACCATTCCAGTTGTTCTCTACCTAATATACTACAGGCATGCAGTTCATACAGTTAGCTGCAGTATATTCAGTACTATATCCTGTGCACTTAGATCACACTGCAGACAGTTCCTGTTGTTCTGTTCCTAATATACTACAGGCAGGCAGTTCATTCAGTTAGCTGCAGTATATTCAGAACTGTATCCTGTGCAGCTAGATCTCGCTGCAAACCGTTCCTGTTGTTCTGTTCCTAATATACTACAGGCAGGCAGTTCATTCAGTTAGCTGCAGTATATTAAGTACTGTATCCTGTGCAGCTAGATCTCGCTGCAGACCGTTCCTGTTGTTCTCTTCTTAATATACTACAGGCAGGCAGTTCATTCAGTTAGCTGCAGTATATTCAGTATATTCAGTACTGTATCCTGTGCAGCTAGATCTCGCTGCAGATTGTTCCGGTTGTTTTATTTCTAATATACTACAGGAAGGCAGTTCATTCAGTTAGCTGCAGTGTATTCAGTATATTCAGTACTGTATCCTGTTCAGCTTGATCTCGCTACAGACTGTTCCAGTTGTTCTGTTCCTAATATACTACAGGCAGGCAGGTCATTCAGTTAGCTGCAGTATATTCAGTAATGTATCCTGTGCAGCTAGATCTCGCTGCAGATCATTCCTGTTTTTTTCTTCCTAAAATATTACAGGCAGGCAGTTCATTCAGTTAGCTGCAGAATATTCAGTACTGTATTCTGTGCAGCCAGATCTCACTGCACACCGTTCCGGTTGTTCTCTACCTAATATACTACAGGCATGCAGTTCATTCAGTTAGCTGCAGTATATTCAGTACTATATCCTGTGCACTTAGATCCCACTGCAGACAGTTCCTGTTGTTCTGTTCCTAATATACTACAGGCAGGCAGTTCATTCAGTTAGCTGCAGTATATTCAGCACTGTATCCTGTGCAGCTAGATCTCGCTGCAAACCGTTCCTGTTGTTCTGTTCCTAATATACTACAGGCAGGCAGTTCATTCAGTTAGCTGCAGTATATTAAGTACTGTATCCTGTGCAGCTAGATCTCACTGCAGACTGTTCCTGTTGTTCTCTTCCTAATATACTACAGGCAGGCAGCTCATTCAGTTAGCTGCAGTATATTCAGTACTGTATCCTATGCAGCTAGATCTCACTGCAGACTGTTCCGGTTTTTCTCTTCCTAATATACTACAGGCAGGCATTTCATTCAGTTAGCTGCAGTATATTTAGTGCTATATTCTGTGCAGCTAGATATCTCTGCAGACCGTTCCTGTTGTTCTGTTCCTAATATACTACAGGCAGGCAGTTCATTCAGTTAGCTGCAGTATATTCAGTACTGTAACCTGTGCAGCTAGATCTCGCTGCAGACTATTCCTGTTGTTCTCTTCCTAATATATTACAGGCAGGCAGTTCATTCAGTTAGCTGCAGTATATTCAGTATATTCAGTATTGTATCCTGTGCAGCTAGATCTCGCTGCAGATTGTTCCGGTTGTTCTGTTTCTAATATACTACAGGAAGGCAGTTCATTGAGTTAGCTGCAGAATATTCAGTATATTCAGTACTGTATCCTGTTCAGCTAGATCTCGCCGCAGACCGTTCCTGTTGTTCTCTTCCTAATATACTACAGGCAGGCAGTTCATTCAGTTAGCTGCAGTATATTCAGTAATGTATTCTGTGCAGCTAGATCTCGCTGCAGACCATTCCTGTTGTTTTCTTCCTAAAATATTACAGGCAGGCAGTTCATTCAGTTAGCTGCAGTATATTCAGTACTGTATCCTATACAGCTAGATCTCACTGCAGACCGTTCCGGTTGTTCTCTTCCTAATATACTACAGGCAGGCAGTTCATTCAGTTAGCTGCAGTATATTTAGTGCTATATCCTGTGCAGCTAGATATCTCTGCAGACCGTTCCTGTTGTTTTGTTCCTACTATACTACAGGCAGGCAGTTCATTCAGTTAGCTGCAGTATATTCAGCACTGTATCCTGTGCAGCTAGATCTCGCTGCAGACCATTCCTGTTGTTCTCTTCCTAATATACTACAGGCAGGCAATTCATTCAGTTAGCTGCAGTATATTCAGTACTGTATCCTGTGCAGCTAGATCTCGCTGCAGACCATTCCTGTTTTTTTCTTCCTAAAATATTACAGGCAGGCAGTTCATTTAGTTAGCTGCAGTATATTTAGTGCTATATCCTGTGCAGCTAGATATCTCTGCAGACCGTTCCTGTTGTTCTGTTCCTAATATACTACAGGCAGGCAGTTCATTCAGTTAGCTGCAGTATATTTAGCACTGTATCCTGTGCAGCTAGATCTCGCTGCAGACCGTTCCTGTCTTTCGCTTCCTTATATACTACAGGCAGGCAGTTTATTCAGTTAGCTGCAGTATATTCAGTACTGTATCCTGTGCAGCTAGATCTCGCTGCAGACCGTTGCTGTTTTTTTTCTTCCTAATATATTACAGGCAGGCAGTACATTCAATTAGCTGCAGTATATTCAGTACTGTATCCTGTGTAGTTAGATCTCACTGCAGACCGTTCCGGTTGTTCTGTTCCTAATATACTACATGCAGGCAGTTCATTCAGTTAGGTGCAGTATATTCAGTACTGTATCCTGTGCAGCTAGATCTCGCTGCAGACCATTCCGGATGTTCTCTTCCTAATATACTACAGGCAGGCAGTTCATTCAGTTAGCTGCAGTATATTCAGTACTATATCCTGTGCAGTTAGATCTCACTGCAGACCGTTCCTTTTGTTCTGTTCCTAATATACTGCAGGCAGGAAGTTCATTCAGTTAGCTGCAGTATATTCAGTGCTGTATCCTGTGCACCTAGATCTCACTGCAGACTACTCCTGTTCTCTTCCTAATATACTACAGGCAGGCAGTTCATTCAGGTAGCTGCAGTATATTTAATATATTCAGTACTGTATCCTGTGCAGCTAGATCTCGCTACAGACAATTCCAGTTGTTCTGTTCCTAATATACTACAGGCAGGCAGTTCATTCAGTTAGCTGCTGTATATTCAGTACTGTATCCTGTGCAGCTAGATCTCGCTGCAGACCGTTCCTGTTGTTCTCTTCCTAATATAGTACAGGAAGGCAGTTCATTCAGTTAGCTGCAGTATATTCAGTAATGTATCCTGTGCAGCTAGATCACGCTGCAGACCGTTCCTGTTGTTTTCTTCCTTATATATTACAGGTAGGCAGTTCATTCAGTTAGCTGCAGTATATTCAGTACTGTATCCTGTGCAGCTAGATCTCACTGCAGACCGTTTTGGTTGTTTTCTTCCTAATATACTACAGGCAGGCAGTTTATTCATTTAGCTGCAGTATATTCAGTACTGTATCCTGTCCAGCTAGATCTCGCTGCAAACCGTTCCTGTTGTTCTGATCCTAATATACTACAGGCAGGCAGTTCATTCAGTTAGCTGCAGTATATTCAGTATTGTATCCTGTGCAGTTCGATCTCACTGCAGATCGTTCCTGTTGTTCTCTTCCTAATATACTACAGGCAGGCAGTTCATTCAGTTAGCTGCAGTATATTCAGTACTATATCCCGTGCAAGTAGATCTCACTGCAGACTGTTCGTGTTGTTCTGTTCCTAGTATACTACAGGCAGGCAGTTCATTCAGTTAGCAGCAGTATATTCAGTACTGTACCCTGTGCAGCTTGATCTCGCTGCAGACCACTCCTGTTCTCTTCCTAATATACTACAGGCAGGCAGTTCATTCAGTTAGCTGCAGTATATTCAGTATATTCATTACTGTATCCTGTGCAGCTAGATCTCGCTGCAGACCATTCCAGTTGTTCTGTTCCTAATATACTAAAGGCAGTTTATTCAGTAAGCTGCAGTATATTCAGTACTGTATCCTGTGCAGCTAGATCTCACTGCAGACCGTTCTAGTTGTTCTGTTCCTAATATACTACAGGCAGGCAGTTCATTCAGTTAGCTGCAGTATATTCAGTACTGTATCCTGTGCAGTTAGATCTCGCTGCAAACCGTTCCTGTTGTTCTGTTCCTAATATACTACAGGCAGGCAGTTCATTCATTTAGCTGCAGTATATTCAGTACTCTATCCTGTGCAGCTAGATCTCCCTGCGGACCGTTCTTGTTGTTCTCTTCCTAATATACAACAGGCAGGCAGTTCATTCAGTTAGCTGCAGTATATTCAGTATATTCAGTACTGTATCCTGTGCAGCTAGATCTCGCTGCTGACCGTTCCTGTCTTTCGCTTCCTTATATACTACAGGCAGGCAGTTCATTCAGGTAGCTGCAGTATACTCAATATGTTCAGTACTGTATCCTGTGCAGCTAGATCTCGCTGCAGACAATTCCAGTTGTTCTGTTCCTAATATACTACAGGCAGGCAGTTCATTCAGTTAGCTGCTGTATATTCAGTACTGTATCCTGTGCAGCTAGATCTCGCTGCAGATTGTTCCGGTTGTTCTGTTTCCAATATACTACAGGAAGGCAGTTCATTCAGTTAGCTGCAGTATATTCAGTATATTCAGTACTGTATCCTGTTCAGGTAGATCTTGCTACAGACCGTTCCAGTTGTTCTGTTCCTAATCTACTACAGGCAGGCAGTTCATTCAGTTAGCTGCAGTATATTCAGTAATGTATCCTGTGCAGCTAGATCTCGCTGCAGACCATTCCTATTTTTTTTTCTTCCTAAAATATTACAGGCAGGCAATTCATTCAGTTAGCTGCAGTATATTCAGTACTTTATCCCGTGCAGCTAGATCTCACTGCAGACTGTTCCTGTTGTTCTCTTCCTAATATACTATAGGCAGGCAGTTCATTCAGTTAGCTGCAGTATATTCAGTAATGTATCCTGTGCAGCTAGATCTCGCTGCAGACCATTCCTGTTGTTTTCTTCCTAAAATATTACAGGCAGGCAGTTCATTCAGTTAGCTGCAGTATATTTAGTGCTATATCCTGTGCAGCTAGATATCTCTGCAGACCGTTCCTGTTGTTCTCTTCCTAATATACTACAGGCAGGCAGCTCATTCAGTTAGCTGCAGTATATTCAGTACTGTATCCTGTGCAGCTAGATCTCGCTGCAGACCGTTCCTGTTGTTCTCTTTCTAATATACTACAGGCAGGCAGTTCATTCAGTTAGCTGCAGTATATTCAGTAATTTATCCTGTGCAGCTAGATCTCGCTGCAGACCATTCCTATTTTTTTTTTCTTCCTAAAATATTACAGGCAGGCAGTTCATTCAGTGAGCTGCAGTATATTCATTACTGTATCCTATGCAGCTAGATCTCACTGCAGACCGTTCCGATTGTTCTCTTCCTAATATACTACAGGCAGGCATTTCATTCAGTTAGCAGCAGTATATTCAGTAATGTATCCTGTGCAGCTAGATCTTGCTGCAGACCGTTCCTGTTGTTCTCTTCCTAATATTCTACAGGCAGGCAGTTCATTCAGTTAGCTGCAGTATATTCAGTAATGTATGCTGTGCAGCTAGATCTCACTGCAGACCGTTCCTGTTGTTTTCTTCCTAAAATATTACAGGCATGCAGTTCATCTTGTTAGCTGCAGTTTATTCAGTACTGTATCCTGTGCAGCTAGATCTCGCTGCAATCCGTTCCTGTTGTTCTGTTCCTAATATACTACAGGCAGGCAGTTCATTCAGTTAGCTGCAGTATATTAAGTACTGTATCCTGTGCAGCTAGATCTCGCTGCAGACCGTTCCTGTTGTTCTCTTCCTAATATACTACAGGCAGGCAGTTCATTCAGTTAGCTGCAGTATATTCAGTATATTCAGTACTGTATCCTGTGCAGCTAGATCTCGATGATTGTTCCGGTTGTTCTGTTCCTAATATACTACAGGAAGGTAGTTCATTCAGTTAGCTGCAGAATATTCAGTATAATCAGTACTGTATCCTGTTCAGCTAGATCTCGCTACAGACGGTTCCAGTTGTTCTGTTCCTAATATACTACAGGCAGGCAGTTCATTCAGTTAGCTGCAGTATATTCAGTACTGTATCCTGTGCAGCTAGATCTCGCTGCAAACCGTTCCTGTTGTTCTCTTCCTAATATACTACAGGCAGGCAGTTCATTCAGTTAGCTGCAGTATATTCAGTAATGTATCCTGTGCAGCTAGATCTCGCTGCAAACCATTCCTGTTGTTTTCTTCCTAAAATATTACAGGCAGTCATTTCATTCAGTTAGCTGCAGTATATTCAGTACTGTATCCTATGCAGCTAGATCTCACTGCAGACCGTTCCAGTTGTTCTCTTCCTAATATACTACAGGCAGGCAGTTCATTCAGTTAGCTGCAGTATATTTAGTGCTATATCCTGTGCAGCTAGATATCTCTGCAGACCGTTCCTGTTGTTCTGTTCCTAATATACTACAGGCAGGCAGTTCATTCAGTTAGCTGCAGTATATTCAGCAATGTATCATGTGCAGCTAGATCTCGCTGCAGACCATTCCTGTTGTTCTCTTCCTAATATACTACAAGCTGGCAATTTATTCAGTTAGCTGCAGTATATTCAGTACTGTATGCTGTGCAGCTAGATCTCGCTGCAGACCATTCCTGTTGTTCTCTTCCTAATATACTACAGGCAGGCAGTTCATTCAGTTAGCTGCAGTATATTCAGTAATGTATCCTGTGCAGATAGATCTCACTGCAGACCATTCCTGTTGTTTTCTTCCTAAAATATTACAGGCAGGCAGTTCATTCAGTTAGCTGCAGTATATTCAGTACTGTATCCTATGCAGCTAGATCTCACTGCAGACCGTTCCGGTTGTTCTCTTCCTAATATACTACAGGCAGGCAGTTCATTCAGTTAGCTGCAGTATATTTAGTGCTATATCCTGTGCAGCTAGATATCTCTGCAGACCGTTTCTGTTGTTCTGTTCCTAATATACTACAGGCAGGCAGTTCATTCAGTTAGCTGCAGTATATTCAGCACTGTATCCTGTGCAGTTAGATCTCGCTGCAGACCATTCCTGTTATTCTCTTCCTAATATACTACAGGCAGGCAATTCATTCAGTTAGCTGCAGTATATTCAGTACTGTATCCTATGCAGATAGATCTCACTGCAGACCGTTCCGGTTGTTCTCTTCCTAATATACTACAGGCAGGCAGTTCATTCAGGTAGCAGCAGTATATTCAGTAATGTATCCTGTGCAGCTAGATCTCGCTGCAGACCGTTCCTGTTGTTCTCTTCCTAATATTCTACAGGCAGGCAGTTCATTCAGTTAGCTGCAGTATATTCAGTACTGTATCCTGTGCAGCTAGATCTCACTGCAGACCATT
Organism: Lithobates clamitans; assembly: GCA_037952925.1. NCBI lineage: Eukaryota > Metazoa > Chordata > Amphibia > Anura > Ranidae > Lithobates > Lithobates clamitans. The sequence continues at coordinate 567,101 of JBBGZY010001141.1, forward strand.
CCTGTTGTTCTCTTCCTAATATACTACAGGCAGGCAGTTCATTCAGTTAGCAGCAGTATATTCAGTAATGTATCCTGTGCAGCTAGATCTTGCTGCAGACCATTCCTGTTGTTCTCTTCCTAATATACTACAGGCAGGCAGTTCATTCAGTTAGCTGCAGTATATTCAGTAATGTATCCTGTGCAGCTAGATCTCACTGCAGACCGTTCCTGTTTTTTTCTTCCTAAAATATTACAGGCAGGCAGTTCATTCAGTTAGCTGCAGAATATTCAGTACTGTATTCTGTGCAGCTAGATCTCACTGCAGACCGTTCCGGTTGTTCTCTACCTAATATACTACAGGCATGCAGTTCATTCAGTTAGCTGCAGTATAATCAGTAATGTATCCTGTGCAGCTAGATCTCGCTGCAAACTGTTCCTGTTGTTCTGTTCCTAATATACTACAGGCAGGCAGTTCATTCAGTTAGCTGCAGTATATTAAGTACTGTATCCTGTGCAGCTAGATCTCGCTGCAGACCGTTCCTGTTGTTCTCTTCCTAATATACTACAGGCAGGCAGTTCATTCAGTTAGCTGCAGTATATTCAGTATATTCAGTACTGTATCCTGTGCAGCTAGATCTCGCTGCAGATTGTTCCGGTTGTTCTGTTTCCAATATACTACAGGAAGGCAGTTCATTCAGTTAGCTGCAGTATATTCAGTATATTCAGTACTGTATCCTGTTCAGCTAGATCTTGCTAAAGACCGTTCCAGTTGTTCTGTTCCTAATTTACTACAGGCAGGCAGTTCATTCAGTTAGCTGCAGTATATTCAGTAATGTATCCTGTGCAGCTAGATCTCGCTGCAGACCATTTCTGTTGTTTTCTTCCTAATATACTACAGGCAGGCAGTTCATTCAGTTAGCAGCAGTATATTCAGTACTGTACCCTGTGCAGCTTGATCTCGCTGCAGACCACTCCTGTTCTCTTCCTAATATACTACAGGCAGGCAGTTCATTCAGTTAGCTGCAGTATATTCAGTATATTCATTACTGTATCCTGTGCAGCTAGATCTCGCTGCAGACCATTCCAGTTGTTCTGTTCCTAATATACTAAAGGCAGTTTATTCAGTAAGCTGCAGTATATTCAGTACTGTATCCTGTGCAGCTAGATCTCACTGCAGACCGTTCTAGTTGTTCTGTTCCTAATATACTACAGGCAGGCAGTTCATTCAGTTAGCTGCAGTATATTCAGTACTGTATCCTGTGCAGTTAGATCTCACTGCAAACCGTTCCTGTTGTTCTGTTCCTAATATACTACAGGCAGGCAGTTCATTCATTTAGCTGCAGTATATTCAGTACTCTATCCTGTGCAGCTAGATCTCCCTGCGGACCGTTCTTGTTGTTCTCTTCCTAATATACAACAGGCAGGCAGTTCATTCAGTTAGCTGCAGTATATTCAGTATATTCAGTACTGTATCCTGTGCAGCTAGATCTCGCTGCTGACCGTTCCTGTCTTTCGCTTCCTTATATACTACAGGCAGGCAGTTCATTCAGGTAGCTGCAGTATATTCAATATGTTCAGTACTGTATCCTGTGCAGCTAGATCTCGCTGCAGACAATTCCAGTTGTTCTGTTCCTAATATACTACAGGCAGGCAGTTCATTCAGTTAGCTGCTGTATATTCAGTACTGTATCCTGTGCAGCTAGATCTCGCTGCAGATTGTTCCGGTTGTTCTGTTTCCAATATACTACAGGAAGGCAGTTCATTCAGTTAGCTGCAGTATATTCAGTATATTCAGTACTGTATCCTGTTCAGGTAGATCTTGCTACAGACCGTTCCAGTTGTTCTGTTCCTAATCTACTACAGGCAGGCAGTTCATTCAGTTAGCTGCAGTATATTCAGTAATGTATCCTGTGCAGCTAGATCTCGCTGCAGACCATTCCTATTTTTTTTTCTTCCTAAAATATTACAGGCAGGCAATTCATTCAGTTAGCTGCAGTATATTCAGTACTTTATCCCGTGCAGCTAGATCTCACTGCAGACTGTTCCTGTTGTTCTCTTCCTAATATACTATAGGCAGGCAGTTCATTCAGTTAGCTGCAGTATATTCAGTAATGTATCCTGTGCAGCTAGATCTCACTGCAGACCATTCCTGTTGTTTTCTTCCTAAAATATTACAGGCAGGCAGTTCATTCAGTTAGCTGCAGTATATTTAGTGCTATATCCTGTGCAGCTAGATATCTCTGCAGACCGTTCCTGTTGTTCTCTTCCTAATATACTACAGGCAGGCAGCTCATTCAGTTAGCTGCAGTATATTCAGTACTGTATCCTGTGCAGCTAGATCTCGCTGCAGACCGTTCCTGTTGTTCTCTTTCTAATATACTACAGGCAGGCAGTTCATTCAGTTAGCTGCAGTATATTCAGTAATTTATCCTGTGCAGCTAGATCTCGCTGCAGACCATTCCTGTTGTTTTCTTCCTAAAATATTACAGGCAGGCAGTTCATTCAGTGAGCTGCAGTATATTCATTACTGTATCCTATGCAGCTAGATCTCACTGCAGACCGTTCCGATTGTTCTCTTCCTAATATACTACAGGCAGGCATTTCATTCAGTTAGCAGCAGTATATTCAGTAATGTATCCTGTGCAGCTAGATCTTGCTGCAGACCGTTCCTGTTGTTCTCTTCCTAATATTCTACAGGCAGGCAGTTCATTCAGTTAGCTGCAGTATATTCAGTAATGTATGCTGTGCAGCTAGATCTCACTGCAGACCGTTCCTGTTGTTTTCTTCCTAAAATATTACAGGCATGCAGTTCATCTTGTTAGCTGCAGTTTATTCAGTACTGTATCCTGTGCAGCTAGATCTCGCTGCAATCCGTTCCTGTTGTTCTGTTCCTAATATACTACAGGCAGGCAGTTCATTCAGTTAGCTGCAGTATATTAAGTACTGTATCCTGTGCAGCTAGATCTCGCTGCAGACCGTTCCTGTTGTTCTCTTCCTAATATACTACAGGCAGGCAGTTCATTCAGTTAGCTGCAGTATATTCAGTATATTCAGTACTGTATCCTGTGCAGCTAGATCTCGATGATTGTTCCGGTTGTTCTGTTCCTAATATACTACAGGAAGGTAGTTCATTCAGTTAGCTGCAGAATATTCAGTATAATCAGTACTGTATCCTGTTCAGCTAGATCTCGCTACAGACGGTTCCAGTTGTTCTGTTCCTAATATACTACAGGCAGGCAGTTCATTCAGTTAGCTGCAGTATATTCAGTACTGTATCCTGTGCAGCTAGATCTCGCTGCAAACCGTTCCTGTTGTTCTCTTCCTAATATACTACAGGCAGGCAGTTCATTCAGTTAGCTGCAGTATATTCAGTAATGTATCCTGTGCAGCTAGATCTCGCTGCAAACCATTCCTGTTGTTTTCTTCCTAAAATATTACAGGCAGTCATTTCATTCAGTTAGCTGCAGTATATTCAGTACTGTATCCTATGCAGCTAGATCTCACTGCAGACCGTTCCGGTTGTTCTCTTCCTAATATACTACAGGCAGGCAGTTCATTCAGTTAGCTGCAGTATATTTAGTGCTATATCCTGTGCAGCTAGATATCTCTGCAGACCGTTCCTGTTGTTCTGTTCCTAATATACTACAGGCAGGCAGTTCATTCAGTTAGCTGCAGTATATTCAGCAATGTATCATGTGCAGCTAGATCTTGCTGCAGACCATTCCTGTTGTTCTCTTCCTAATATACTACAAGCTGGCAATTTATTCAGTTAGCTGCAGTATATTCAGTACTGTATGCTGTGCAGCTAGATCTCGCTGCAGACCATTCCTGTTGTTCTTTCCTAATATACTACAGGCAGGCAGTTCATTCAGTTAGCTGCAGTATATTCAGTAATGTATCCTGTGCAGATAGATCTCACTGCAGACCATTCCTGTTGTTTTCTTCCTAAAATATTACAGGCAGGCAGTTCATTCAGTTAGCTGCAGTATATTCAGTACTGTATCCTATGCAGCTAGATCTCACTGCAGACCGTTCCGGTTGTTCTCTTCCTAATATACTACAGGCAGGCAGTTCATTCAGTTAGCTGCAGTATATTTAGTGCTATATCCTGTGCAGCTAGATATCTCTGCAGACCGTTTCTGTTGTTCTGTTCCTAATATACTACAGGCAGGCAGTTCATTCAGTTAGCTGCAGTATATTCAGCACTGTATCCTGTGCAGTTAGATCTCGCTGCAGACCATTCCTGTTATTCTCTTCCTAATATACTACAGGCAGGCAATTCATTCAGTTAGCTGCAGTATATTCAGTACTGTATCCTATGCAGATAGATCTCACTGCAGACCGTTCCGGTTGTTCTCTTCCTAATATACTACAGGCAGGCAGTTCATTCAGGTAGCAGCAGTATATTCAGTAATGTATCCTGTGCAGCTAGATCTCGCTGCAGACCGTTCCTGTTGTTCTCTTCCTAATATTCTACAGGCAGGCAGTTCATTCAGTTAGCTGCAGTATATTCAGTACTGTATCCTGTGCAGCTAGATCTCACTGCAGACCATTCCTGTTGTTCTCTTCCTAATATACTACAGGCAGGCAGTTCATTCAGTTAGCAGCAGTATATTCAGTAATGTATCCTGTGCAGCTAGATCTTGCTGCAGACCATTCCTGTTGTTCTCTTCCTAATATACTACAGGCAGGCAGTTCATTCAGTTAGCTGCAGTATATTCAGTAATGTATCCTGTGCAGCTAGATCTCACTGCAGACCGTTCCTGTTTTTTTCTTCCTAAAATATTACAGGCAGGCAGTTCATTCAGTTAGCTGCAGAATATTCAGTACTGTATTCTGTGCAGCTAGATCTCACTGCAGACCGTTCCGGTTGTTCTCTACCTAATATACTACAGGCATGCAGTTCATTCAGTTAGCTGCAGTATAATCAGTAATGTATCCTGTGCAGCTAGATCTCGCTGCAAACTGTTCCTGTTGTTCTGTTCCTAATATACTACAGGCAGGCAGTTCATTCAGTTAGCTGCAGTATATTAAGTACTGTATCCTGTGCAGCTAGATCTCGCTGCAGACCGTTCCTGTTGTTCTCTTCCTAATATACTACAGGCAGGCAGTTCATTCAGTTAGCTGCAGTATATTCAGTATATTCAGTACTGTATCCTGTGCAGCTAGATCTCGCTGCAGATTGTTCCGGTTGTTCTGTTTCCAATATACTACAGGAAGGCAGTTCATTCAGTTAGCTGCAGTATATTCAGTATATTCAGTACTGTATCCTGTTCAGCTAGATCTTGCTAAAGACCGTTCCAGTTGTTCTGTTCCTAATTTACTACAGGCAGGCAGTTCATTCAGTTAGCTGCAGTATATTCAGTAATGTATCCTGTGCAGCTAGATCTCGCTGCAGACCATTCCTATTTTTTTTTTCTTCCTAAAATATTACAGGCAGGCAGTTCATTCAGTTAGCTGCAGTTTATTCAGTACTGTATCCCGTGCAGCTAGATCTCGCTGCAGACTGTTCCTGTTGTTCTCTTCCTAATATACTATAGGCAGGCAGTTCATTCAGTTAGCTGCAGTATATTCAGTAATGTATCCTGTGCAGCTAGATCTCACTGCAGACCATTCCTGTTGTTTTCTTCCTAAAATATTACAGGCAGGCAGTTCATTCAGTTAGCTGCAGTATATTTAGTGCTATATCCTGTGCAGCTAGATATCTCTGCAGACCGTTCCTGTTGTTCTCTTCCTAATATACTACAGGCAGGCAGCTCATTCAGTTAGCTGCAGTATATTCAGTACTGTATCCTGTGCAGCTAGATCTCGCTGCAGACCGTTCCTGTTGTTCTCTTTCTAATATACTACAGGCAGGCAGTTCATTCAGTTAGCTGCAGTATATTCAGTAATTTATCCTGTGCAGCTAGATCTCGCTGCAGACCATTTCTGTTGTTTTCTTCCTAATATACTACAGGCAGGCAGCTCATTCAGTTAGCTGCAGTATATTCAGTACTGTATCCTGTGCAGCTAGATCTCGCTGCAGACCGTTCCTGTTGTTCTCTTCCTAATATACTACAGGCAGGCATTTTATTCAGTTAGCAGCAGTATATTCAGTAATGTATCCTGTGCAGCTAGATCTTGCTGCAGACCGTTCCTGTTGTTCTCTTCCAAATATTCTACAGGCAGGAAGTTCATTTAGTTAGCTGCAGTATATTCAGTAATGTATGCTGTGCAGCTAGATCTCACTGCAGACCGTTCCTGTTGTTTTCTTCCTAAAATATTACAGGCATGCAGTTCATTCAGTTAGCTGCAGTTTATTCAGTACTGTATCCTGTGCAGCTAGATCTCGCTGCAATCCGTTCCTGTTGTTCTGTTCCTAATATACTACAGGCAGGCAGTTCATTCAGTTAGCTGCAGTATATTAAGTACTGTATCCTGTGCAGCTAGATCTCGCTGCAGACCGTTCCAGTTGTTCTGTTTCTAATATACTACAGGCAGGCAGTTCATTCAGTTAGCTGCAGTATATTCAGTACTGTATCCTGTGCAACTAGATCTCGCTGCAGACCGTTCCTGTTGTTCTCTTCCTAATATACTACAGGCAGGCAGTTTATTCAGTTAGGTGCAGTATATTCAGTAATGTATCCTGTGCAGCTAGATCTCGCTGCAAACCATTCCTGTTGTTTTCTTCCTAAAATATTACAGGCAGTCATTTCATTCAGTTAGCTGCAGTATATTCAGTACTGTTTCCTATGCAGCTAGATCTCACTGCAGACCGTTCCAGTTGTTCTCTTCCTAATATACTACAGGCAGGCAGTTCATTCAGTTAGCTGCAGTATATTTAGTGCTATATCCTGTGCAGCTAGATATCTCTGCAGACCGTTCCTGTTGTTCTGTTCCTAATATACTACAGGCAGGCAGTTCATTCAGTTAGCTGCAGTATATTCAGCACTGTATCCTGTGCAGCTAGATCTCGCTGCAGACCATTCCTGTTATTCTCTTCCTAATATACTACAGGCAGGCAATTCATTCAGTTAGCTGCAGCATATTCAGTACTGTATCCTGTGCAGCTAGATCTCACTGCAGACCGTTCCTGTTTTTCTCTTCCTAATATACTACAGGCAGGCAGCTCATTCAGTTAGCTGCAGTATATTCAGTACTGTATCCTATGCAGCTAGATCTCACTGCAGACTGTTCCGGTTGATCTCTTCCTAATATACTACAGGCAGGCAGTTCATTCAGTTAGCTGCAGTATATTTAGTGCTATATCCTGTGCAGCTAGATATCTCTGCAGACCGTTCCTGTTGTTCTGTTCCTAATATACTACAGGCAGGCAGTTCATTTAGTTAGCTGCAGTATATTCAGTACTGTATCCTGTGCAGCTAGATCTCGCTGCAGACCGTTCCTGTTGTTCTCTTCCTAATATACAACAGGCAGGCAGTTCATTCAGTTAGCTGCAGTATATTCAGTACTGTATCCTTTGCAGCTAGATCTCGCATTCCTGTTGTTCTGTTCCTAATATACTACAGGCAGGCAATTCATTCAGTTAGCTGCAGTATATTCAGTACTGTATCCTCTGCAGCTAGATCTCGCTGCAGACCGTTCGAGTTGTTCTCTTCCTAATATACTACAGGCAGGCAGCTCATTCAGTTAGCTGCAGTATATTCAGTTCTGTATCCTGTGCAGCTAGATCTCGCTGCAGACCGTTCCTGTTGTTCTCTTCCTAATATACAACAGGCAGGAAGTTCATTCAGTTAGCTACAGTATATTCAGTATATTCAGTACTGTATCCTTTGCAGCTAGATCTCGCTGCAGACCATTCCAGTTGTTCTGTTCCTAATATGCTAGAGGCAGGAAGTTCATTCAGTTAGCTGCAGTATTTTCAGTACTGTATCCTGTGCAGCTAGATCACACTGCAGACCGTTCCGGTTGTTCTCTTCCTAATATTCTACAGGCAGGAAGTTCATTCAGTTAGCTGCAGTACATTCAGTACTATATCCTGTGCACCAAGATCTCACCGCAGACCATTCGTTTTGTTCTGTTCCTAATATACTACAGGCAGCCAGTTCTTTCAGTTAGCTGCAGTATATTCAGTACTGTATCCTGTGCAGTTGGATCTCGCTGCAATCCGTTCCTTTTGTTCTGTTCCTAATATACAACAGGCAGGCAGTTCATTCAGTTAGCTGCAGTATATTCAGTACTGTAACCTGTGCAGCTAGATCTCGCTGCAGACCGCTCCTGTTCTCTTCCTAATATACTACAGGCAGGCAGTTTATTCAGTTAACTGCAGTATATTCAGTACTGTATCCTGTGCAGCTACATCTCGCTGCAAACCATTCCTCCTGTTCTGTTCCTAATATACTACAGGCAGGCAGTTCATTCAGTTAGCTGCAGTATATTCAGTACTGTATCCTGTGCAGCTAGATCTCGCTGCAGACATTTCCTGTTGTTCTCTTCCTAATATACAACAGGCAGGCAGTTCATTCAGGTAGCTGCAGTATATTCAGTATATTCAGTACTGTATCCTGTGCAACTAGATCTCACTGCAGATCACTCCATTTGTTCTGTTCCTAATATATAACAGGCAGGCAGTTCATTCAGTTAGCTGCAGTATATTCAGCACTGTATACTGTGCAGCTGGATCTCGCGTTCCTGTTGTTCTCTTCCTAATATACTACAGGCAGGCAGTTCATTCAGTTAGCTGCAGTATATTCAGTACTATATCCCGTGCAAGTAGATCTCACTGCAGACTGTTCGTGTTGTTCTGTTCCTAATATACTACAGGCAGGCAGTTCATTCAGTTAGCAGCAGTATATCCAGTACTGTACCCTGTGCAGCTTGATCTCGCTGCAGACCACTCCTGTTCTCTTCCTAATATACTACAGGCAGGCAGTTCATTCAGTTAGCTGCAGTATATTCAGTATATTCATTACTGTATCCTGTGCAGCTAAATCTCGCTGCAGACCATTCCAGTTGTTCTGTTCCTAATATACTAAAGGCAGTTTATTCAGTAAGCTGCAGTATATTCAGTACTTTATCCTGTGCAGCTAGATCTCACTGCAGACCGTTCTAGTTGTTCTGTTCCTAATATACTACAGGCAGGCAGTTCATTCAGTTAGCTGCAGTATATTCTGTACTGTATCCTGTGCAGTTAGATCTCGCTGCAAACCGTTCCTGTTGTTCTGTTCCTAATATACTACAGGCAGGCAGTTCATTCATTTAGCTGCAGTATATTCAGTACTCTATCCTGTGCAGCTAGATCTCCCTGCGGACCGTTCTTGTTGTTCTCTTCCTAATATAACACAGGCAGGCAGTTCATTCAGTTAGCTGCAGTATATTCAGTATATTCAGTACTGTATCCTGAGCAGCTAGATCTCGCTGCAGACCGTTCCTGTTGTTCTGTTCCTTATATACTACAGGCAGGCAGTTCATTCAGTTAGCTGCAGTATATTCAGTACTGTATCCTGTGCAGCTAGATCTCGCTGCAGACCGTTCCTGTTATTCTCTTCCTTATATACTGCAGGCAGGCATTTCATTCAATTAGCTGCAGTATATTCAGTAATGTATCCTGTGCAGCTAGATCTTGCTGCAGACCGTTCCTGTCATTCACTTCCTAATATACTGCAGGCAGGCAGTTCATTCAGTTAGCTGCAGTGTATTCAGTACTGTATCCTGTGCAGCTAGATCTTGCTGCAGACCGTTCCTGTTGTTCTCTTTCTAATATACTACAGGCAGGCAATTCATTCAATTGGCTGCAGTATATTCAGTACTGTATCCTGTGCAGCTAGATCTCGCTGCTGACCGTTCCTGTTATTCTCTTCCTAATATACTACAGGCAGTTCATTCAGTTAGCTGCAGTATATTCAGTACTGTATCCTGTGTAGCTAGATCTCACTGCAGACCATTCCTGTTGTTCTCTTCCTGATATACTACAAGCAGTTCATTCAGTTAGCTGCAGTATATTCAGTACTGTTTCCTGTGCAGCTAGATCTCACTGCAGACCGTTCCTGTTGTTCTCTTCCTAATATAATACAAGCAGGCAGTTGATTCATTTAGCTGCAGTATATTCAGTATATATACATCCCAGCTTTGTGCAGCTACATCTCACTGCAGGCCATTCCTGGTGTGCAAACAATGTGTGGAAATATACCGCCTCTACCTCACATTACTCTGCGCCAAGAACCAATCCGAAATCTACTGTAGTAAACCAGAGCAGCTACTTAGAATGATAAACATATATAAATAAGCAATAAATCATAAGCAAAATAGGTGCCAAGTCTCTGATTTCTTATTGCAGCAGCGCTATATGTCAGATCTCAAGACACATTAAAAATAAGACCAGTGGTAAAGAAGGTTTAGGAAAGTTCAAAAAAGCTGTAGTCTGTGGGTATAAAGAGTTTCTTTCACCAAGAGTAATCACCGTGTGTGGGGGATAACCCCAGTGGGATTGCACTCACCACAAATCCAGCAAACACAAGCCTTTATGTTGTTGTCATTGATAGCTCTCCGTCTCCTCTATCCGACCACCAGATGTCAGTAACACTCTCGGTTAATATCGTATCACATATAGGAGGAAATAAAGTATCCATATAGCGTAATATTGCTAAATTTTATTTAACATGCAAATAACTCCCCCCTTTGTAAAAACTGCATACCAAATGTATAATGAAATAGAGCATTTGTAAAGTGCACTGTGCCTGTATTCCCGTCTCCCGGGAGGTGTTCTAGAACGCTCGCTGTGTACAGCTGGCTACTTGCTTCCTCTCTGGTGCGTGGAACGCACACGTGCTTCCTCTCTGGTGCGTGGAACGCACACGTCACTTCCGTTAGATTACAGACATGGTGAAGATAGATAAAATAAAACTACACATTTATTGTCATAAAAGTCATAAAACATGTCAATAACAGGAACCACATGGGTGAGACAACATTATAGTAAAATGTAATTTCATGTTTGTTCACACACACTATTAAAAGTGTGCGTGCAATACAGGCAACTAGGGTACATCTGGGTATGGTAGCCAAGTGCCCCGCAGTGGTCTGGATTGAACAGTCAATGCATTCCAATGAGTTCATAATGGTACATAAAGTATATAACAACACTTGCAAAAGAGACAATGAGACCACAGTAAAATACAAAATCAAATTAAAAAAGGAAGAACGTAGAATGATCGAGGTGTGAAGAAACATCTCCGAATGCCCAGAATGGATGATTGAAATAGGGGCTACTATGTGCATCCCAAAGAATGTCCAACGCGTTTCGTATATATTACACTCATCAGGGGCGGGTGCTAGTGGTATATCTATAAAGTATGATAGAATAAAATTATCTATCAAAAAAAGGGAATGTGTAAGTATAACAAAAATGCTTGCGAGAACTCACTGTAGTGAGGTATAATGGGTATGGAACCGAGGTCAACCAATCCCCAATGCCCTGTCAGCACGCTGCTCCATTACCTCAGCTCCCGGCAGAGATTGGTTGACCTCGGTTCCATACCCATTATACCTCACTACAGTGAGTTCTCGCAAGCATTTTTGTTATACTTACCCATTCCCTTTTTTTGATAGGTTTCAATACATCCTACTAATTTTATTCTATCATACTTTATAGATATACCACTAGCACCTGCCCCTGATGAGTGTAATATACACGAAACGCGTCGGGCATTGTTTGGGATGCACAAAGTAGCCCCTATTTCAATCATCCATTCTGGGCATTCGGAGATGTTTCTTCACACCTCGATCATTCTACGTTCTTCCTTTTTTAATTTGATTTTGTATTTTACTGTGGTCTCATTGTCTCTTTTTCAAGTGTTGTTATATACTTTATGTACCATTATGAACTCATTGGAATGCATTGACTGTTCAATACAGACCACTGCGGGGCACTTGGCTACTATACCCAGATGTACCCTAGTTGCCTGTATTGCACGCACACTTTTAATAATGTGTGTGAACAAACATGAAATTACATTTTACTATAATGTTGTCTCACCCATGTGGTTCCTGTTATTGACATGTTTTATGACTTTTATGACAATAAATGTGTACTTTTATTTTATCTATCTTCACCATGTCTATGGCCTCACTCAAAGTCCCAAACTTCCCATTTCCTTGAATTAGGGATGGAGGCACATCCTATATATGTGCCTTATATAAAGTCCCACAACCCTTCCCATTGTTCCGTTAGATTACGAGCCTGATGCGTTTCGTCACTTCCGGACGTCGTCTGAGATCGTAATCTACCTTTTGGTAAGACGGTATTTATACAAGTGACAGATTTGGCAGCCAATGGGAAAAGGGCTACTGACAAGCCCTACCACACAGAGATGAGTGCTTGCAGAGCTGTCAGCAATGGGGAACGAAGTCTTTTATGTAGTATATTAGAAACAGAACAACTGGAGCGGTCTGCAGTGAGATCTAGCTGCACAGGATACAGTACTGAACATACTGAATATACTGCAGCTAGCTGAATGAATTGCCTGCCTGTTGTATATTAGGAAGAGAACAACAAGAACGGTCTGCAGCGAGATCTAGCTGCACAGGATACAGTACTGAATATACTGCAGCTAACTGAATGAACTGCCTGCCTGTTGTATATTAGGAAGAGAACAAAAAGAACGGTCTGCATCGAGATCTAGCTACACAGGATACAGTACTGAATATACTGCAGCTAACTGAATGAACTGCCTGCCTGTAGTATATTAGGAACAGAACAACACGAACGGTCTGCAGTGAGATCTACTTGCAAAGGATATAGTACTGAATATACTGCAGCTAACTGAATGAACTGCCTGCCTGTAGTATATTAGGAACAGAACAACCGGAACGGTCTGCAGTGAGATCTAGCTGAACAGGATATAGCACTGAATATACTGCAGCTAACTGAATGAACTGCCTTCCTGTAGTATATTAGGAACAGAACAAAAGGAACGGTCTGCAGTGAGATCTAGCTGCACAGGATATAGTACTGAATATACTGCACCTAACTGAATGAACTGCCTGCCTGTAGTATATTAGGAAGAGAAAAACCGGAACGGTCTGCAGTGAGATCTAGCTACACAGGATACAGTACTGAATATACTGCAGCTAACTGAATGAACTGCCTGCCTGTAGTATATTAGGAACAGATCAACTGGAATGGTCTGCAGCGAGATCTAGCTGCACAGGATACAGTACTGAATATATTGAATATACTGCAGCTACCTGAATGAACTGCCTGCCTGTAGTATATCAGGATATCAGGACAAAAAAATTACTATACATGGAGGATGTAATACAATGGCATTAGGCACACAATAGCAGTATGAAAAAAGGTACACGATGTCCATAATACTGAAATTAAAATAATGTGTGACCAATAGATTAAAAATACATAAAATTAATCTATATCTAAAAAATCTAAAAAAGCATTTTCTAAAATAATTTTCTAAAATAATTGTTGTCCAAAAGGATGAAATTTAAAATGTGTATATATATAGACTCTAATCTTTATGTGATTGAAAATTAGAATTAAAATCTAGATGTAATATCACTGTTTGAAATATATCTGACAGGGACTACTCGGGGTTTAGTTGAAATTTAAACTAAAAATAAAATAAATACTATGTGTCACTGATAAAACAATTTATATCAAGCTCTATATTAAGGCCTCTGGGGGAAAGTATGTCCACGGAATAAATCCACCGAGTTTCATGTTTGGATAATTCTCGGATGCGATTCATGCCTCTCCAATGAGTTTGGAGATGTTCAACACCCCAGAATTCCAACCCCGTGGGGTCCATATTATGCTTCAACTTAAAATGTAAAGACACATTGTGATCTTTGTAACCAATTTTAATGTTTTTAATATGCTCCGCAACTCTAATCCGTAACAATCTCTTAGTGCGGCCTATATAAATCAGGCCGCAGGGGCACCTTAGAGCATAGACCACATAAGTACTATTGCACGTGATGAATTGTTTAATATCAAAAGAACGATTATTTGCTGGAGAAATGAAATTATCAATACCCCTCAGGGGTCTAGCGACTTCTCTGCATGCTTTACATTTTCTGCATGCAAAGAAACCGTTACGATCCCAAAATGTCTGAGGGCGTTTAGGGGGATCTATTACTTTTTTTACCACTTTATCACCGAAATTTGTGGTTTTTCTGTAAATGAATTGAGGTGCAGATGGAAGCACATTCGTCAGTTTCTTGTCCATTAGAAGAATGTGCCAATGCTTTCTGAAAATATCCTCAACTTCCTTATACTGGGAGTGGAATTGAGAGATGAAACCCCATTCGTTATTACGGTTATTTTCTTTCTTAGAGGGCATCTCCTAGGCTACTTCTTGTAGGCACACTGCTCTGGGGAGAGCTGCCACTTCTTCTACCACTTTCTTTAACATTTCTGGTTTATACCCTTTAGCTTCAAATGTCTCCGTGAGAATTTTTGATTGGAGAAAAAACTCGGTTTCTTCAGAACAATTTCTTTTCACCCTCATGATCTCTCCTTTTGGAATATTTTTGAGCCATAGGGGGTGATGCTGGTGATAGGTAAATAGCTATTCCTATCCGTCTTTTTTAAGAACACCTTAGTCTCCAATTTATCATTACTTCGATATATGGTAACGTCCAGAAAGTTGATTGTGTCACTATGCCAATTTGAGGTCAATCTAATATTATTGTTATTACAATTTAATACTTGCAAAAACTGTTCCAGTGACTCAGGTGACCCGCCCAAATAAAAAACAAGTCATCAATGAAACGTTTATAAAAAATTAATTCTGGACGTTGTTCTTTAAAAATGGTGTTATCTTCCCACTCTGCCATAAAAAGATTTGCGATGCTCAGCGCAAATTTTGCGCCCATCGCCACACCTCTCTGTTGTGTATAAAAAGTGTCACCATACCAAAAGTAATTGTGACTGAGGCAAAAATCAAGAGCATTCCTCAAAAAAACTTTTTGATTGTGGAGCAGATCATCCCTTTGGCAGAGAGCCCAATTAAGCGCCAGCAGAGCATCATCGTGCTGTATAATGGAGTACAGAGATGCAACATCTGCTGTGACCAGAAGGACCTGTGATTTACCCGTTAGATCCACATTCTGCAGAAAATTCAGGAAGTTTTTTGTATCTCTCAGATACGAGCGAGTACTCATAACGCTCTTTTGTAGAAAGCAATCTAAGTACTGGCCCATTCTTGCAGAAACTGACTCTATACTATTTACTAAAGGTCTTGTTGGAGGGTTGGAGGGGTCTTTATGAACCTTTGGCAGAGTATATAGCGTAGGTATACAGCTGCTCGAAGGTACTAAAAACCGCTTCTCTTTGTCACTTAGGACGCCACTTCTTGATCCCATCTCCACCAAGGTTTTCAATTGGTCCCTATAGGATTGAGTTGGATCACTCTCAAAGGGTTTATATGTCACTTGATCAGATAGCATCTCTATAATCTGACCATGATAAAACTCCTTTGGGAGTATCACCACCCCTCCTCCCTTATCAGCTGACCTTATGATGATTTCTTTTCTTTTTTCTTAACATGGAGATACCTTCACTGATATGTCTCATGTTCACCTCTTTATTTGGTTTGAGGTGTTCCAAATCTCTTAAAATTAATCCTTTGAACACCTCTACTTGGTGATATGGATTTTTCAGAGGATTAAACAGAGATTTGTTTTTCAGGCCGCTATTAATCGCTTAGTTGGGCTTCCGAACAGTAACGGTGGTAGAGGAAGGATTACAACCTATGAAGTATTTTTTGATGTTCAATTTTCTGATATATTTGTGAATATCAATGAAAACATCAAACTTATTAATGGGCTTTTTCAGACCACATTTAAGACCCAGATTTAAAATGTTAATTTCCTTATGTGTTAACTTTACCTCAGACAGGTTAAAAATACCTCCTACTCAGACCCCCTTCTTCTTTTTTTAGATTCTAGATCCTGCCCTACAACCCCGGTGTTTCCTTTTATTGCAGCAACGTGCTGGAGGTGATCTTTTTCTTGTTGTGAGTGTTGTTCCTTCCAATGGGGTATTTTTTGGTGATTCCAGGGTTGTGGCCCTCTGTACTGTGATGAGGGTTGTGGACCCCTGTGCTGACTTGGGGTCTGGGAGTACGGTGGGGGCCTCCCTCTGTGTGGGGGTAGTCCCCGCCAAGAACCAATCCGAAATCTACTGTAGTAAACCAGAGCAGCCACTTAGAATGATAAACATATATAAATAAGCAATAAATCATAAACAAAATAGGTGCCAAGTCTCTGATTTCTTATTGCAGCAGCGCTATGTGTCAGATCTCAAGACACATTAAAAATAAGACCAGTGGTAAAGAAGGTTTAGGAAAGTTCAAAAAAGCTGTAGTCTGTGGGTATAAAGAGTTTCTTTCACCAAGAGTAATTCTTTCACAGTTAGCTGCAGTATATTCAGTACTATATCCTGTGCAGCTAGATCTCACTGCAGACGGTTCCTGTTGTTCTCTTCCTAATATAATACAGGCAGGCAGTTGATTCAGTTAGCTGCAGTATATTCAGTATATATACATCCCAGCTTTGTGCAGCTACATCTCACTGCAGGCCATTCCTGGTGTACCTATTCCAATACATTACAAATACATCAAATACAGTATGTCTGGAAGGCCAACAAGGAGAGTCAGATGCTCTCAGGACACTAAAAGAGGGCAAGCAGGAATTTTGTCTACTGCCAACATTGCTGGTCATGGACACTGTGCATCCTCAGCATGTGGCTGTGGGGCACACTTATCCTTTTTTCGGCAGCTGGCTGTGTTGAGCCACAACATGCAGAAGAGTTGGTAGAGTGGATGACCAAGCCGTCCTCATCCTCCTCATCCTCTGTCACCCAGGCTCAGAGTACTTTGGCTGCCAATGCAGCTGCCAAAGCGGCCTCTTCCATCGGCTCAGTGTCATCGGTCACTCCTTCCCTAGCCCCACCATCATGCCCTGAGGATTCCCCTGAACTGTTTGACCACAGTGTTGGGTACATGCTGCAGGAGTATGCGCAGCGTTTTGAAGGCTCCGATGATGGTACCCAGATTGAGGAAGGTGGTAATGTGAGCCCAGAGAGAGGGGGTGCCCAAGAAGGACAACAAACTGGCAGTCATGTTCCCCCAGCTGCAGCATACTGCCAGGTTTGCTGCAGTGATGAGGATGGAGGGGATGATGAGGTCACTGACTCTACATGGGTGCCTGATAGGAGATAGGAGGAGGCACATCTCCAACAAGGCAGGATGCCCTCCAGGGGCCAGCTTAAGGGCAGCCAACTGACTGCATCACACCGCAGAGCTCCGTATGTGCAGGGCGCTGCTGACGCCGCATGTTTTTCCAAAAGTTTTTTGGTGTGGGCCTTTTTTGAGACGTGTGTAACAGATCGCACTGTTGCTGTTTGCAACATATGTCTGCAGCGTATCATGCGTGGCCAAAACATCACCCGCTTGGGCACCACATGCTTGACCAGACATATGTCGAACTCCAATGCAGTCCGTTGGCAAGCGGAACAAGGTGGACCTCTCCTTGCTCCTTATGAGCTGGGATCTCCAACCCCTCTATACCTTCAGTTCTCTCAGAAACCTGCACTGAGAGGAATGAAGGTGTAGAATTAGGTGTGCCAAGTACTTGCGGGCAAACTGCTATCGCTACACCAACGTCTGATTGTAGCAACCAAATTTCCCTACCCCAATTGCTAAACCGGGAAAGAAATTTGGTCCCAGCCATCCACATGCCCAGTGGCTGAATGCTAGCTTGGCTAAATTGCTAGCACTCCAACTGCTGCCTTTTCAGCTGATAGACTCTGCCCCCTTTCATGAATTTGTGGAATGTGCACTACCTCAGTGGCAGGTTCCCAAACGCCACTTTTTTTCACTGAAGGCAATTCCGGCTCTCTACCGGCATGTGGAAGGCAATGTCTTGGCCTCGCTGGACAGGGCAGGCAGTGGTAAGGTGCATATTACCGCTGACTCATGGTCCAGCAGGCATGGACAGGGACGTTACCTTTCACAGCGCACTGGGTGACCCTGCTGGCAGCTGGGAAGGATGCAGGACAGGGTGCAGTATTGTTGGAGCTTGTTCCGCCACCACGCCTCCAAAATGCAACTAGTGGTGATGCTGACACACCTCTCTCCTCCAGCCCCTCCTCTTATTTTTCCTCCATGGCCTCTTCCTCTATAGATTTGTCCTCAGAACCAGCGGTGCTCCGTAGGCCTTCAAGGGGCTATGCAAGCACTCAGGCAAAAAGATACCATTCGGTGCTTGAGCTGGTGTGCTTAGGGGACAGGAGCCACACTGGGGCAGAGATTCTGTCAGCTCTGAAGGGACAAGCTCAGAAGTGGTTGACGCCATGCCAGCTTCAGGCAGGAATGGTGGTTTGCGACAATGGCACCAACCTCCTCTCCGACCTCCGACAGGGACACTTCACCCATGTTCCCTGTTTGGCTCACGTCCTTAATTTGGTGGTGCAGCGGTTCTTGTGCAGGTACCCGGGCTTATAGGATCTCCTGAGGCAGGCCAGGAAAGTCTGTGTGCATTTCCGCCGGTCATATAATGCCAGTGCTCGGCTGGCTGACCTCCAAAAGGAATACAACCTGCCCAAGAACTGCCTAATCTGTGACATGCCCACCAGATGGAAATCAACATTGGCAATGCTGCAGCGGCTGCACATGCAGCAGAAGGCCATCAATGAGTGACTAGCACCAGGACAGGGTCAGGGGAGCTTGTTTTTTTCGCCACGCCAATGGCTCATGATCAAGTATGCATGCACTGTTCTGTCACCATTTGGGGAGGCCATGAGGATGGTGAGCAGTGAGAGTGCATGCATCAGTGATACTGTCCCTCTTGTCTACCTGTTGGAGTACATGCTGCATGGAATAATGGACAGGGCACTTGAGGCAGAACAGAGGGAGGAAGAGGAGGGCTTCCTTACCTCTCAAGGCCCCCTTTATCCAGACAGTGTTCCTGCAGGCCCGCTGATCACACAGGAAGAGGAGGAGGAGGAGGAGGAGGATTGTGTCAGCATGGAGGTGCAGCCTAGCACTCAGCATCAGCAGCAGTCTTCAAGGGATCGTTTACAGTCCCCAGAAACCCATGGACTTGTACATGGCTGGGAGGACAAGGCTGCGGATCAGGTCGTCCCTAGTGACCCAGAGGACTCCGGACCATACGCCTCAGCAAACCTATGCTGCATGGCCTCCCTGATCCTGTAAAGCCTGCAAAAGGACCCTTGGATTTGTGGTATCAAGGAGAGGGATCAGTACTGGCTGGCAACCCTCCTTGATCCACGTTACAAGGGTAAGGTTGCGGAACTTATCCAGCCGTTGCAGAGGGAGCAGAGGATGAAACATCTTCGGGAGGCCTTGCAGAAAGGTTTGTGCAACGCGTTTCCAGAGCATGGGAGGTTACAAATTCCTGGTCCTGGACAATGTGTTGCTGAGGCTTCGGTCAGTCACAGAAGGAGCGGTGGAGAAGGTGGCCGTCTGACAGATGTGTTCAGACATTTTTTTAGTCCACAGCCCCAAGGTCTGATTGGTTCCAGCAACCATCGCCAGCATCTGATTTACATGGTGCAGGAATACCTAGAGGCGAGATCAGACTTGGAGACCTTTCCAACCGAAAATCCTCTGGGTTACTGGGTCTTGAGGATGGATCACAGGCCAGAGCTTGCACAGTATGCAATTGAGCTACTGGCCTGTCCTGCATCCAGCATTCTTTCAGAACGCACATTCAGTGCTGCTGGAGGTTTTGTAACCGATCACAGAGTGCGCCTGTCCACCGACTTGGTTGATCGGCTCACCTTCATAAAAATGAATCAGTCTTGGATCACCAGCTACCAAGCATCTGATGCTGATGTAACCAACTATTTTTTTATGAATGTGAGATCCCTTCAAGACTGCCTATGCTGATGCTGAGTGACTATCCTGTTGTGCTGAGTGACTATCCTATTCCTCCTCAATGTTCATGTTGATAGCTTGTAAAAACATTTTTGGTTTTGGGCACCACCACCAGTGGCTAAGGCCCAATTTTTCTGCCCCTGTTCAACAGGGGCGTGTAATTACAATTTTTGCTGTAATATTTTGCAGTAGGGCTTGTTCCTGCGCTTAACTAGAGTATCTGTGAGGGGTTGCAGTGTTGTGGCACCACCACCAGTGCCTAAGGCCCAATTTGTCTGCCCCTGTTCAACAGGGGCATGTAATTACAATTTTTGCTGTAATATTTTGCAGCAGGGCTTGTTCCTGCACTAAAGTAGAGTATCTGTGAGGAGTTGCAGTGTTGTGGCACCAGCACCAGTGCCTAAAGCCCTGTTTTTGTGCCCCTGTTCAACCGGGGCGTGTAATTACAATTTTTGATCCAATATTTCACAGCAGGGCCCGTTTCTGCGCCCACCAAGAATAACTGTGAGGGCTTACAGTGTTGTGCCAACACCACCACACCACCACCAAAGGCCCCATTTTTCTGACCCTGTTCAACAGGGGCATGTAATTACAATTCTTGATATAATATTTCACAGCAGGGCCCGTTCCAGCGCCCACCAAGAGTAACTGTGAGGCCTTACAGTGTTCTGGTACCACCAATACCTAAGGCTCAAATTTCTGCAGAGTATATAGGGCAGGCCCCTACTTTCAAGCATCCAACTTACAAATGACTCCTACTTACAAACGGAGGGAGACAACAAGAAGTGAGAGGAAATCTACCCCTAGGAAGGGAAATTCTCTCCTGTAAGAGTTAATATGGGAAAAAGGTGTCTCCTCCACTGATGCTTTATCACCAATCCTTGTTTCCCTAAAAACCCCAAATTTTCAAAATCCAATTGTCATTTGGACAGAAAGTGAGGTGAAATCTTCTGAATAGGGGCACAGGCAGCAAAACAAATGTTACAGGGGTGATAACCCTTCCCTATGTTTTCCAAAAAGCTTAAAAATAGATTTTTTGGCTGGAGCTATACTTACAAAATATACCTGTTCCAAATTACAAACAGATTCAACTTAAGAAACTACAGTCCCTGTCTTTCTTGGGGCTGCCTGTGTACTGGTGTTCAGAGTATATAGGGCCTGGGGGCCCCAAGCCTTTTCTTTTTTTAATTTGGGTGCGGGGTTCTCCTTAACATCCATACAAGACCCAAAGGGCCTGGTAATGGGCTGGGGGGGTTACCCATGCCGTTTTTCTCAATTAATTTCATCCATATTGCCGGGACCAGACATTACATTACAGCCGCAAGCAGTTTTAAATGACTTTTATTCCTTTAGAAATGTCATGCAGGGACTGTTCTAAACACGGGAAACATGCGCCACTTTACAGGCATATTATAGACACCCCCAGGTACGATATTTAAAGGAATATTTCACTTTTATTTTTTCACTTTAAGCATTATTAAAATCACTGCTCCCGAAAAAACGGCCGTTTTTAAAACTTTTTTTTTGCATTGATACATGTCCCCTGGGGCAGGACTTGGGTCCCCAAACCCTTTTTAGGACAATAACTTGCATATTAGCTTTTAAAATTCGCACTTTTGATTATTTAACGTTCGAGTCTCATAGACTTTAACAGTGTTCAAAAGTTCGCACAAACTTTCGGTCCGTTCGCGTGTTCTGGATGCGAACCGAACCGAACCGGGGGGTGTTTGGCTCATCCCTAGTCCCTACATTTTATTGTGCACCTTCTTGTTCTGATTTGGAAGCTGTGGGCAGGAGGGGACAGCCTTTCATATATGGTGGAAGTGCCCAAATGTAAGACGCTTTTTTATAAACATGTGCCACTTTATTGATTCTCTCGCCCAAATAAACCTGAAAAAATACCTCCAACAGGCATTATTATTCCACCCAGTAGAGGAGGCACCGGGACACCTGTGCAGATTGTCACCTGTGATCCCGTTTGAATTAGTGAAAGCTAAGCGATCATGGATTATTGGTAATAAATGTCTTTCAGCCACCTGAAATGATAAACTCAAACTCTCTCAAACTACTTAACTGGGAACACATGATATGTTACTGGTGACCTGTTTCTAGATTGGTTGGGTTACAGACTCCTAAATTCTTCTTGTTTGCTATACTCTTCACTTTTCTTGGTTACTTTTTGATATTTTGTTTTAATGCCTAAAGGAGCACACAGAGGATGGTGGCCTAGGATTCTGGGGAATACTGACCCTGCCACATGGGACCCTTAGAGATAAAAATATCCTTGGAATTATTATGCCTCTGAACTATGCATTTGAGCATTTTTTTCTATAGGCCCGTTTTGTAACCTGATAACAGTTAGGTTGGCAGAACAACAGGCTATTGTTAATGTATCAGTCCTTGGTTTAACACTCTCTCCTTATTGAACGTTGGGGAAATTATGAATGTTCATTTTTTCACTGTCTTTGTTTTTTCTCGATTGTACAGCAAACGCTCTGTATCAAGACATATGTAATAGATTGTGACCTTTGTGTTACTTTTGAAATATGACTAATAACAATTATTGGAAGGAGAGCAACGAGGTGGCTGCAGAGTATCTTGAGAATGTTCAGAAATGGTCAGAATGAGAAAAGTAAAAAAAAAAAAAAAGTTAAAATCAATTGTAAATATTTTGGTTAGGGTATTTTTTTAGATTTATTGATATGTGATAATTGTTTCTTCCTTCTCAAACTTCTACTAGGCCTAACATTAAGCTATTTCCTGCTGAAAACTATTCTGTATTATATGTGGCGATTAGGGATAAGCCGAACACCCCCGGTTCGGTTTGCACCAGAACCTGCAAATGGACCGAAAATTTGCACGGACCTTAGAACCCCATTGACGTCTATGGGACTCGAACGTTTGAAATAAAATATGCTCATTTTAAAGGCTAATTTGCATGGTATTGTCCTAAAAAGGGTTTGGGGACCCGGGTCCTGCCCCAGGGGACATGTATCAATGCAAAAAAAATGTTTAAAAACGGGCGTTTTTTCGGGAGCAGTGATTTTAATGATGCTTAAAGTAAAAAAAAAAAAGTGAAATATTCCTTTATATATCGTACCTGGGGGGGTGTCTATAGTATTCCTGTAAAGTGGCGCGTGTTTCCCGTGCTTAGAACAGTCCCTGCACAAAATGTCATTTTTAAAGGAAAAAAGTCATTTAAAACTGCTTGCGGCTTTAATGTAATGTCGGGTCGTGGCAATATGGATGAAAATCAGTGGGACAAACGGCATGGGTACCCCCCAGTCCATTACCAGGCCCTTTGGGTCTTGTATGGATATTAAGGGGAACCCTGCACCCAAATTAAAAAAGGAAACAGCAGTATACAGGCTCTGTGTTCTGAACAGCAGTATACAGGCGGTGCAAACAAGACAAGTAGGTTTGTTTTTAAGTAGAATCTGTTTGTAATTTTGAACTGGTACATTTTTAAGGTGTTTAGCTCCAGCCAAAAAATCTATTTGAGCTTTTTGGAAAACATAGGGAAGGGTTATCACCCCTGTGACATTTGTTTTGCTGCCTGTGCTCCTCTTCAGAAGATTTCACCTCACTTTTTGTCCCAATGATAAATGTTTTTTGAAAATGTGGGTTTTTTTGTGAAACAAGGATTGGTGATAAAGCATCAGTGGAAAGGAGAAATGTTTTTCCCATATTAACTCTTACAGGAGAGAATTTCCCTTCCTAGGGGTAGATTTCATCTCACTTCCTGTTGTCTCCTTCCGTTTGCAAGTAGGAGTCATTTGTAAGTTGGATGTTTGAAAGTAGGGGCCTGCCCTATATACTCTGCAGAAATTTGGGCCTTAGGTGTTGTTGTGGCCACAACACTGTAAGCCCTCACAGGGCCCTGCTGTAAAATATTAGATCAAGAATTGTAATTACATGCCCCTGTTGAACAGAGGCAGAAAAATTGGGCCTTTGGTGGTGGTGGTGGTCCTGGTGCCACAACACTGTAAGTCCTCACTCGCTCTTGGTGGGCGCAGAAACTGGCCCTGCTGTGAAATATTAGATCAAGAATTGTAATTACATGCCCCTGTTGAACAGGGGCTGAAAAATTGGGCCTTATGCACTGGTGCAGGTGCCACAACACAACAACCCCTCACTGATACTCTAGTTGGAACGCAGGAACAAGCCCTGCTGTAAAGTATTGCATCAAAAATTGTAATTACACACCCCTGTTAGACAGGGGCTGAAAAATTGGGCCTTAGGCACTGGTGCAAGTGCCACAACACTGCAACTCCTCACAGATACTCTAGTTGGAACGCAGGAACGAGCCCTGCTGCAAAGTATTGCATCAAAAATTGTAATTACACGCCCCTGTTAAACAGGGGCAGAAAAATTGAGCCTTAGGCACTGGTGCTGGTGCCACAACACTGCAACCCCTCACAGATACTCTAGTTAGAATGCAGGAACGAGCCCTGCTGCAAAGTATTGCATCAAAAATTGTAATTACACGCCCCTGTTAGACAGGGGCTGAAAAAGTGGGCCTTAGGCAATGGTGGCGGCGCCCAGAACCAAAAATGTTACAAGCTATCAGCGTGATCATTGAGGAGGAAGAGGATAATTACTCAGGATAGTCACTCAGCATCAGCATTGGCAGTCTTTGAAGGGATCTGAGATTTCAAAAAAAATTATTCGGTTACATCAGCATCAGGTACTTGGTAGCTGGTGGTGATCCAAGACTGATTCATTTTTATGAAGGTCAGTTGATCGACCGAGTTGGTGGACAGATGCACCCTGTGATCGGTTACAAAGCCTCCAGCAGCACTGAATGTGCGTTCCAACAGAACGCTGGATGCAGGACAGGCCAGTAGCTCAATTGCATACTGTGCAAGCTCTGACCAGTGATCCATCCTCAAGACCCAGTAACCCAGAGGATTTTCGGTGGGAAAGATGTCCAAGTCAGATCTTGCCCCTAGGTATTCCTGCACCATGTAAAACAGACGCTGGCGATGGTTGCTGAAACCGATCATACCTTGGGGCTGTGGACTAAAAAATTGTCTGAACGCATCGGGCAGACGGCCACCTTCTCCACCGCTCCTTCTTTGACTGACCGAAGCCTCAGCAACACGTTGTCCAGAAACAGGATTTTGTAACCTCCCAGTCTCTGGGAACGCGTTGCACAGACCTTTCTGCAAGGCCCCCCGAAGATTTTTCATCCTCTGCTCCCTCTGTGATGGCAAGATAAGGTCCGCAACCCTACCCTTGTAACGTGGATCAAGGAGGGTTGCCAGCCAGTATTGGTCCTTCTCCTTGATACCACAAATACGAGGATCCTTACGCAGGCTTTGCAGGATCACGGAGGCCATGCAGCGTAGGTTTGCTGAGGCATTCGGTCCGGAGTCCTCTGGGTCACTAAGGACATCATGGTCTGCAGCCACCTCCTCCCAGCCACGTACAAGTCCATGTGTTTCTTGGGACTGATCCCTTAAACACTGCTGCTAATTCTGAGTGCCAAGCTCCACCTCCATACTGACACAATCCTCCTCCTCCTCCTCCTCCTCCTCGTCCTCTTCCTGTGTGATCGGCGGGCACGCAGGAACACTGTCTGGATAAAGGGGACCTTGAGAGCTAAGGAAGTCCTCCTCTTCCTGCCGCTGTTCTGCCTCAAGTGCCCTGTCCATGATTCCATGCAGCGTGTGCTCCAACAGGTGGACAAGGGGGGCAGTGTCACTGATGCATGCACTGTCACTGCTCACCATCTTCATGGCCTCCTCAAATGGTGACAGGACAGTGCATGCATCCCTGATCATGGCCCACTGGCGTGGGAAAAAAAACAAGCTCCCCTGACCCTGTCCTGGTGCCATATTCGCACAGGTACTCATTGATGGCCCTCTGCTGCATGTGCAGCATGGCCAACGTTGAGTTCTACCTGGTGGGCATGTCACAGATTAGGCGGTTCTTGGGCAGGTTAAACTCCTTTTTGGAGGTCTGCCACTGGCATTATATGACAGCAGTATACGGCGGAAATGCAGACAGACTTTCCTGGCCTGCCTAAGGACATCCTGTAAGCCCGGGTACCTGCCCAAGAACCCGCTGCACCACCAAGTTAAGGACGTGAGCCAAACAGGGCACATGGGTCATTTGTCCCTGTCGGAGGGCAGAGAGGAGGTTGGTTCCATTGTCGCAAACCACCATTCCTGCCTTAAGTTGGCGTGGCATCAACCACCTCTGAACCTGCCCCTGCAGAGCTGATAGAACCTTTGCCCCAGTGTGGCTCCTGTCCCCCAAGCACACCAGCTCAAGCACCACATGCCATCTTTTGGCCTGCATACTTGCGTAGCTCCTTGAACGGCTATGGAGCACCGCTGGTTCCGAGGACAAAGCTCAGGAAGAGGCCATGGAGGAAGAAGAAGAAGAGGAGGGGGTGGAGGAGAGAGGTGTGTCACAATCATTAGTAGTGGCATTTTGGAGGCGTGGTGAGGGAACAACCTCCAACACTACTGCACCTTGTCCTGCATCCTTCCCAGCTGCCAGCAGAGTCACCCAATGCGTGGTGAAACTTAGGTAACGTCCCTGTCCATGCCTGCTGGACCATGAGTCAGCGGTAATATGCACCTTACCTTATCCCTGTCCAGCGAGGCATGGACATTGCCTTCCACATTCCAGTAGAGAGCCGGAATCGCCTTCCGTGAGAAAAAGTGGAGTTTGGGTACCTGCCACTGAGGAACCGCACATTCCACAAACTCACGGAAGGGGGCAGAGTCTACCAACTGAAAAGGCAGCAGTTGAAGTGCTAGAAATTTTGCCAAGCTAGCATTCAACCGCTGGGCATGTGGATGGCTGGGAGCGAACTTCTTTCAGCGGTGCAGCAGCTGGGGCAGGGAAATTTGCCTGGTACAATCTGACATCGGTGTACCGAAAGCAGATTGCCCACAAGTACTTGGCTGTGACACACCTAATTCTACACCTTCATTCCTCTCAGTGCAGGTCTCAGAGAGGACTGAAGGTATAGTGGGGTTGGAGATCTCAGCTGATGAGGAGCAAGGAGAGGTCCTCTTTGTTCTTTGGTGTGGGTCTTTTAGATACGCTTGCCAACGAACTGCATGGCAGGTAAACATATGTCTGGTCAAGCATGTGGTGCCCAAGCGGGAGATGTTTTGGCCACGCGAGATACGCTTGAGACATATATTGCAAATAGCAGCGGTGCGATCTGATGCACTCGTCTCAAAAAAGGCCCACACCAAAGAACTTTTGGAATAACGTGCAGAGACAGCAGCACCCTGCACATGCGGAGCTTTGGGGTGTGATGCAATCAGTGTGCTGCCCTTAGGCTGGCCCCTGGAGGGCATCCTGCCTCGTTGGTGATGTGCCTCCTCCTCCTCCTCCTCTTTCCTATCAGGCACCCACATTGAGTCAGTGACCTCATCATCCCCTCCCTCCTCATCACTGGAGCAAACCTGGCAGTATGCTGCAGCAGGGGGAGCATGACTGCCAGATTGCTGTCCTTCTTGGGCACCCCCTCTGTCCGTGCTCACGTTACTACCTTCATCTAGCTAAGTATCATCATTAGAGCCTTCTAAACGCTGGGCATCCTCCTGGAGCATGTACCCAACACTGTGGTCAAACAGTTCGAGGGATTCCTCAGGAGGACATGGTGGGGCTAGGGAAGGTGTCACCGATGCCATTGAGCCGAGGGAAGAGGCCGCATTTGCAGCTGCTTTGCCAGACAAAGTACCCTGAGCATGGGTGAGAGAGGATGATGAGGATGAGGACGGCTTGGTCATCCACTCGACCAAGTCTTCCGCATGTTGCGGCTCAACACGGCCAGCTGCCGAAAAAAAGGCCAAGCGTGTCCTACGGCCACGTGCTGATGAGGATGCACTCTAGACACAGAGCCTGCTTGCCCTCTTTTATTGGCTTGTGACTGTCTGCCTCTCCTTGTTGGCCTTCCAGACATACTAATGGTCTGTAGCTGCACTAAGCTGGGATATATATATATATATATATATATATATATATATATATATACTGATACTGCAGCTAGCAAAATCAAATGCCTGCCTGTAGTATGAGAACACCACCAACCTTCTACTGGTAGCTTTAGCTGAATACTGTGCAGAGCTCGCACAATCCTAACTTGTAGCTTATTTAGCTGCCTGCGGTAGTGATAGGATCAGGAAAACACCACCAACCTTCTACAGGTAGCTTTAGCTGAACACTGTGCAGAGCTCGCAAAAAATGAACTTGCAGCTTATTTAGCTGTCTGCGGTAGTGATAGGATCAGGAAAACACCACCAACCTTCTACAGGTAGCTTTAGCTGAACACTGTGCAGAGCTCGCACTACACTAACTTGTAGTTTTAGCTGAACACTGTGCAGAGCTCGCAAAAAACTAACTTGTAGCTTATTTAGCTGCCTGCGGAAGTGATAGGATCAGGAAAACACCACCAACCTTCTACAGATAGCTTTAGGTGAACACTGTGCAGAGCTCGCAAAAAATGAACTTGCAGCTTATTTAGCTGTCTGCGGTAGTGATAGGATCAGGAAAACACCACCAACCTTCTACAGGTAGCTTTAGCTGAACACTGTGCAGAGCTCGCACTACACTAACTTGTAGTTTTAGCTGAACACTGTGCAGAGCTCGCAAAAAACTAACTTGTAGCTTATTTAGCTGCCTGCGGTAGTGATAGGATCAGGAAAACTCCATCAACCTTCTACAGGTAGCTTTAGGTGAACACTGTGCAGAGCTCGCAAAAAACTAACTTGTAGCTTATTTAGCTGCCTGCGGTAGTGATAGGATCAGGAAAACACCACCAACCTTCTACAGGTAGCTTTAGCTGAACACTGTGCAGAGCTCGCAAAAAACTAATTTGTAGTTTTAGCTGAACACTGTGAGGGGGACGCACTACACTAACTTGTAGCTTAGCTGAACACTGTTCAGAGGACACACTACACTAACTTGTAGCTTTAGCTGAACACTGTGCAGAGGTCGCACTACACTAACTTGTAGTTTTAGCTGAACACTGTGAGGAGGATGCACTACACTAACTTGTAGCTTTAGCTGAACACTGTGAGGAGGATGCACTACCCTAACTTGTAGCTTTAGCTGAACACTGTGCAGAGGTCACACTAAACTAACTTGTAGCTTTAGCTGAACACTGTGCAGAGGTCGCACTACACTAACTTGTAGTTTTAGCTGAACACTGTTCAGAGGACACACTACACTAACTTGAAGCTTTAGCTGAACACTGTGCAGAGGTCGCACTACAATAACTTGTAGTTTTAGCTGAACACTGTTCAGAGGACGCACTACACTAACTTGTAGCTTTAGATGAACACTGTGCAGAGGTCACACTAAACTAACTTGTAGCTTTAGCTGAACACTGTGAGGAGGTCGCACTACACTAACTTGTAGTTTTAGCTGAACACTGTTCAGAGGACGCACTACACTAACTTGTAGCTTTAGCTGAACACTGTGCAGAGGTCACACTTCACTAACTTGTAGCTTTAGCTATACACTGGGAGGAGGACGCACTACCCTAACTTGTAGCTTTAGCTGAACACTGTGTAGAGGTCACACTAAACTAACTTGTAGCTTTAGCTGAACACTGTGAGGAGGATGCACTACACTAACTTGTAGTTTTAGCTGAACACTGTGCAGAGGTCACACTAAACTAACTTGTAGCTTTAACTGAACACTGTGAGGAAGACGCACTACACTAACTGTAAATAGTCTAGCTGCCTGACTGTGGTACTAATAGGATCAATAGAACACCAGCAATTTTCTTCAGGTAGCTGTAAATACTGTATCAAGACAAGCCTGCCTGTCAGTAGGAAGATAACAGGAACGGATCTAGCTAAACTGAATACAGTGTATATATCTATATATATATATATATATATACATATATACAACACCTGGGATGCATATATATATATACACAATACACTGTAAGTGCAGCTAACTCACTGACTGTCCTGCCTAATCTAGCTAACTCAAATGAAATGACACTGTCTCTCTCTCTCTCTAAGCACGCCGGAACACATTACACAGGGCCGCCGTGCAGGCGGCCTTATATAGTGTGGGGCGTGTTCTAAACCCCCTGAGCCATAATTGGCCAAAGCCACCCTGGCTTTGGCCAATTACAGCTCTCTCTACTGATGGCGTTGTGATTGGCCAAGCATGCGGGTCATAGTGCATGCTTGGCCAATCATCAGCCAGCAATGCAGTGCGATGCCGCAGTGAATTATGGGCCGTGACGCGCTATACTAATTTGGCGCGAACAGCCTATATCGTTCGCAATTCGGCGAACGATCGAACAGACGATGTTCGAGTCGAACATGGGTTCGACTCAAACGCGAAGCTCATCCTTAGTGGCGATGTATCTAAGTCTTTGTTTTTTTTCTGTGTAGCAGGCATGTTGTATTGCAATTTCTCCTTTTGGCCACAAGATTGAGACAGAGAGATTCTGACTGGTCCTTCCAGAAAACTGAGAGAGACAGAGAACACTGGGGAAAAGGGGAGTTTCAGGAAGTGCTGAGGGGATGGAAGTTTTTTTATCCATTCATCTTAATAGTGACACAGCTTGTCTAGTAAAATAAATTTTAAAAAATATTGTCTGTGATCTTGAGGTAGTTTTGCAAGCTCATCCAGTTTCCATTAACAAAAGCACAACAATAAGATATGATGATTAATGTTTTCCCGAATTGGAGGTAAGCCAAATTCTTAGACTAAAACCAAAACTGCTGGAACAGGGTACATACTGTATGTAAATACTGTCTCAAGGTGACAGAGCCAGCTAATTTTTATTCATATCCCTGCCTGCAAGAAGTCAAGTTACAATCAATGCACTGTTTTTTGCTGAGATGTACACAGAAGCAGAAACAATGAAGTTTATTTATACAAATTGGAGCCAAAATGGTATTGCCCTTGGCAAAAGTCAGATTGCAGGAGGCTGATATTGAGACTATTTCAGTCTCTTACATAAGTTGCATTTTCCGAATAAATTTAGGAGGCTAATTACGAAGGATCATTAGCTGTCTACACCATTTTTTGTTGACCATCTGTATTTTAAATGGTACAGTATTTTTACAAAATCATATTCAATATTCCACTTCCCATGGGAATTTGTTCAATCCCACCTTTTTCTAATTTATAATATGAATAATTTTTAGCCATTTTTTATTTTATTTTTTTCAAATAATGTCACATTTACAATGAGGTATGCACCACTAATATGTTTAGTACAGCAACATGACAGTGACAAACGTAATCACTAGTATTACAACTTCACCTTCCTCCTCTGTCTTAGTTCTGCAGCCTTGTTTTAGTTCAGCAGGTGAACTGAAACACCTACAGTTTTCTGCTTTTGTTTAATGCATTTAAATACCATTTTCATTATTTTTCCATTGTACAAGTAGACTTAGTATAAAACAATGTTCATATCATTTTATTATTATTTAATAAGCTGTTAACTAAATTTTTTTTAGTAAGTGGCTGTTCTGAAATCCCAGTTAGATTGTAATGGTAAAACATTTTTTAAAACCCTTACCTTTTAAAAATAATTGTACTCTTTTTTGATAACTTTTTATACTTCAGTTTACAAAAGTACAATTAAAATGGGCAAATAGGCAGGATTTTTAATGCAGAAGAGACATTCTTTGTCTCTTCTGCAATAAAGCTACTTACCTGCCTGTCCACCCCTGTACAGTGAGCTGTGCATGTGCAGCTCACTGCACAAATTCAGCAATGCCAAAGCTGATGGAACTCCCACACATGTGCGGGAGTGACATCATCTCGACCTGGCCAATTACAGCGTCTGGCGATCGAGACTTAGAAGCTGGCTGCCTGAAGATGTCAGTGGCCGGAGTACTAGGATGGTGCATTGCTGGATTTAAAGTGAGTATAGTTCCGCTTTAAAGATGACTGCCACCAGTATTTAACTTCATCTCACTTGAAGTTTACCCATAATGTTTCTTCAAGGTCAGCTTTCTAATAATTGTAACAGTTTCCTAAGCACTTTCATCTCTTCCTAGGTCTATATCTTTATACATCTATTCATATCTCTATCCCATCTTTTTTGTACATTTCCCTCTGTTTGAATTCCTTGCGCTGTTTCACCTCCTTATCTTGGTATTTCACATCATGTCTTCTATCTTGTATATTTTAATTATCCATCTTTACTTAATTTAAGTTCCCTCCTTTCTTTCATGTCTTCTTTTGATTGGTCACGTTTTGATATTATTCACGATTCTTCTTTGATTAAATGTTTATTCATTTTTTGTGTATTACATAAATAGTATCCTAAATGTTCTAAAATGGAGAAAATGCTTTTTTTTTAAATGTCCCTAATTCTCTTGGCAGCAATTTCTACATTCTACATGATGTTTAATTATTGTCTGCATTAGGTCTATTGCACCGAGTTTATCACTCATTTCAACTTTTCTATCATTAGATCTCCAAGCAAAATATTTAAAATCAATTTCCCAGTTCTCCAGAAGTTCAAGATCTACTTTTTCAGATTTTCCAACCACAGCAGTCTTCAAGTAAAAATCACAGTAATAACATTACAGATTACAGTCACTCTCACATTTATAGCAGCCTCACATATTGCTGTACCAGCAGAAGTAACCAAAACCACTATTTTACAGTATGAAAGTATCTCCTTTTAGTAAATACACCTAACAAGTTATTTCTTTCTATAATAACGATAATAATTTCACCTTTAATCACTAGTCCTGACAAATATCTTTTTATCTAATTATAATTACCGTATTGGCCGATTCCCTTGCTTTCACCAAAATATATCTCTATGCATAGGGAACACAATGATTGACACAACATGGTGCTTCATACACTGTTCTCCGCTTTATTATGGCTCAGACAAGTTGTTAAGTATAAATCAAAGGTGGAAGTTACCAACCATTTCCCACCAATAAGGGGTACATATTCAAATTACATATTTCCTTCAACAATGTATTCAACCAATCACAATGTCACAATATTATTAACTCGTTACATCTCTTTATTCAAGCAAACTCATTATGTCACATTATATTATGTCACCTAGACAGATATAAATGCAGACCATCTTATGACACACGCGTAACTTCCTTATGTCTGGTTTCGATTTCAACACAAAGTCACTTCTTGAACAACAATATATACATTTACTTAATCAGCAAAATTATAACTTTAAAGGAACAAATGAGCCTTAGATTACAAAACACAATATGAACATAAGAAGATCTTTTTACATGCCCCTTTCAATCCTCTCTTTTGTCACAAACGTGACAATCACAAACCCTGTTGCCCCCAATATGCCCCCATTTACCTGGACTACTTTCCCATAAATGTACCACTCTCTTAAGCATGTAAAAATAAAGAACAATAAACACATCAGAATTAGTAGATATCAAAATCTCAGCTTCATAGCAATTGTCCATAAAATATAAATGGGGAAGGGGCATGACAGTCCATAAAAACAAGTGGGAAGACCCAAAGAAGAACACAAAAAAAGTCTCTTGTATGGCTTATGAATGTCCATGAAATTCAAAATAAAAGGAAAATGCCCACATTATAATTTTTTTTTTTTTTCCAGCCACTTCAGTTAACTTAATACGGAGACAGCTTTCAGTTTGGTACTCATGTGTGTCTCTTACCTAGTCACATCATTGTGGCCTTTCAAACTTTCTTTCTTTTACTTTATACATTCCATATTTAAATAATTACGATAATACGATAATACAAATGTGTAGCATATAAAACACCCAATTTGTGCATCGAGGCCAGCCGGCCACATAATCTCTTATTATTATCATGCGTGTTAGTACATTATTACTGTTCTGTCTGGTACACCATGTAGCGTTAATGGTTTCAATCCAAGCTTCAGGGGTTGGGGGTGTTCTCGATTGCCAGGATTGTGCTATTAGTTTTCTGGCTTGGAACAAGCATCTTGCTATTGCTATATCTTTATTCCTACCCCTCGGCCCGTTATTCACATAGCCCAACACTCAGGTCTTGGGATCAAGTTCTAAGTTAACTCTGAAGGTGGTGTTTATTTTCTTTAGAATCTCAGGCCAGTATCTAACTAATTTTGGGCACCTCCAGACCATATGAATTAGATCGCCTGTTCCCCTGCATCTAGGGCACTCATCATTGACTCTATGACCAAACATGAACAACTTTTTTGGTGTGTGATACGACCTATGCAGCAACATCAGGTGGGAGGCTTTTTGTGAGGGAGAGACCGACACCTCCGATCCAAATTCAAGAATCCTTCTCCATTGTTCGTCCGTTATCTCCCCCACATCGGCCTCCCACCTGTCCCTTCCCCCTGTTGGACCTGCCAGAGTATTTATTCTCTTTGTAAGCTGGGTATATATCGTTGAAATCAAACCCTTGGTAGTCTCTGACTTAACTATTGTTTGCAATAACGGGATCCTACACCATACTAGGGGTTGTCTATTGAACTGCTTGCTCAATGCATGCCTAATCTGTAGATAGCTATAGAATACTTGGTTTGGTAATCCATACTCATGTCTCAATTCCTCAAAAGATTTCAGAGTGTCCCCCTCATATAATTGAATCAGTCGGTTTATCCCACACCTTTCCCACATCTTGTTCTTATCGACGGTTAGTAATTCATGCAGTTGCTTATTGTTCCACATTGGCGAGAGTTCTGAAATCCCTTTGTACCCCATTATTCTCTTGGTTGCCTGCCAGACCCTGGTAATCATTTTAAATGTCGGAATCTCCCCTTGCAGTGAAACTGCCTCCAGTGCTCCCACTAGTGAGCTATGTGGGTTCCCCTGTAGAGTAATTTTGACATTGTTACTTCCACCTCCCTCGGTGTCGCATCCCCCTAGTTGTTGTAGCTGGGCTGCCAAGAAATAGATAAACGGTTGGGGAACCCCCAGACCCCCCTCCGTGGCAGGGCGCTGCAGTTTTTGTAGGCCAATCCTGGCCTGACCTTTCTTCCATATTAACTCCCTGAAGAGGGATTGAATTTTTTGAAACCACTTCTCCCCAATCCAAACTGGGGAGTTGTGGAGTAAATATAACAACTGCGGCATCCATACCATTTTTATCAAGTTAACTCTACCCGCCACAGACAGAGGGAGTCTGCTCCAGGTATCACATTTTCTCTTAAATTTTGATAAGAGGGGGACCAAGTTGTCTTCAATAAATGCGCTGGGGTCCTTTGACAGGACAACACCAAGATACTTCATCTTCCCCGTAACCTTCAATTGGGGCAAGCACGTCGAAGTAGGATTGGCCAATAAGTCAACCAGCAGGAGCGATGATTTCTCCCAATTAATAACTAGTCCGGAGAACTTTCCGAAGTCCTCCACTAGGTGCATCGCTTTCTCCAATGAGACAGTCGTGTCCCCCAGGAAAAATAGGACGTCGTCCGCGAAAAGCGCTATTCTCTCTTCCCCCCCTTTTCGCTGAAATCCCTGTATTTCGGGCGATGCTCTCACTGCTTCCGCCAATGGCTCTATGGCCAGGACGAACAGTAAAGGAGATAGGGGGCACCCCTGCCTTGTCCCTCTTTCGAGGGGAAAATTTTCCGAGTATTCGCCGTTTATCTTGAGCCTTGGGTGGTTATATAGGATTTTTAACCAGCTGATAAATACGGGCCGAATCCAAACCTCTCTAGCACCCTCCATAGATATTCCCTCTCCAGGCTATCAAAAGCCTTGGCAGTATCCAGAGACAATATAGCTCTGGATCCTACATTTTCTGTCGGTACCTGGAGATTCAAATAGGCCCTTCTGATATTTGTGCTAGTGGACCGGCCGGGGATAAATCCCGATTGGTCCAGGTGCACAAGTTTTGTAATACATTTATTTAATCTGGATGCCAACACCCTTGCAATAACATCTGTGCATAACAGTGATATCGGTCTGTACGAGGAGACTTCCAATTGGTCTTTGCCCTCCTTTGGTATAACTACTATGTCAGCCTCCAACATTGATGAGGGCAACCTTCCGTCCTTGACCGTTTGCTCCAACACTTTTAGAAGCTCCGGAAGCAGGACCTCCCCGTATTTCCTGTAGATCTCCAATGGCAGTCCATCCGGGCCCGGAGATTTCTGGCCTGACAACTCCGATACTGCCTTTTGCAGCTCCTCCAAAGTCAGAGGGGACTCCATCTCGTCTCTATCCCTCTCCGAGAGTGCGGGCAGGTTCACCCTTTCCAAGAACCCATCCATCTCACTCTGATTCAAACCCCGACATGACCTATACAGGTCTCTATAGAATGTAGAGAAGGCCTCTAAGACCTTGGCGGGATCGGATGTAATCTTTCCAGCCGGTGTCTTGATTGAGGAGATGGCCGGTGAAGATAGGTTGGACTTAATTAAAAGAGCAAGCGTCCGACCTACTTTCTCCCCTTCGCCAAAGTAATTTTGTTTCTGAAAAAGTCTCTTGTTCTCTACTCTTCTGTTAATTACTTCTTTATACTCTTGTTGTTTACTAAGCCAAATCTCCTGTTTTTCCGGGGTTGGGTCTAGCACATATTGTGCTTCTGATTCCATGGCTTCCCTCCTAGCCCTCACCTCCCGTTCCCTTGATGTTTTCTTTGCTATAACCACCTGCTGATGTAGTAGTCCCCTAAGGTATGCTTTTAGGGTGTCCCACACTACCCCTACTGATGCTGTACCTGAATTAAATGTTATAAACTCTTTTAGTTTGAAGGCTATTTCTGCTGGGCTACGTATCAGGTCCAACCATAGTGGGTTTAATGTCCACCTTTTTTTGGCTAGATCTAGTGTTTAAGTTTAGGGTCAAGGTCAGGGGTGAGTGGTCTGATATTCCCCTTGGTCCATACTCTATGTTTCCTGTTATTCGCAAAGCTTCACTATTACCCACTGCCATATCTATGCGCGAGAGAGTAGAGTATGACCCTGAGTAACAAGAATACTGCCAAGTGTTTGGATTATAAGATCTCCACAGGTCACACCATCCAATCTCTTCGAGGAGTTGGCCTAGGCGCCCCTCTGGAATCCTTTCCGCCCGTGGGGCGGGCGGGAACCGATCCATTTTGTTGTCCAGAACTGCGTTAAAGTCCCCTACCACTATTATAGGAGTATCCACCCTACTATCTACAAACTCCAACAGGTCCAAGATAATCTCTGTTCTAAACGGAGGAGGGATATAGATATTTGCTATCACCACAGGTTTATTTTCCACAACGCAGCTCAAGAAGACATAACGTCCCAAAGTGTCTATCTTGGCTCCCCTGCAGGAAAATGAAATACCTCTCTTCACCAGTATACTCACCCCTCTTGAATAAGAGGTATGGACTGAGTGGTACTGTTCTTGAAATTTATTACTCTGAATTTGTAATTTAGTTTCATTGGTAAGGTGAGTTTCCTGCAAGCAAGCCAATTCAACACCATAAGCTTCCATCACTGAGAACACCGCTGCCTTTTTGGCAGGGTCACCCATACCCCTGATGTTCCACGAGCCTATTTTTAGAGTTTTAGAAGGCATCTAAAAAAGTTAGGAAAAGATAAGAAAAAAAAAAACAACAACAAGAAAGAAAAAGAAAAAAGGAAAAGGCAATTCACTCGTGTATTTGTGTCTACAAATCTTAACGTCATCTCTGTGATTGTGACAGACGGGAAAGTGAAAAAGGGGAGGGGTCCCCGCGTCCAGGGATCGCTCCACCCCCGCCCCTTGTATTGTTTAACTGCAAAAGTAAACGCCATGTGCAAATGTACTTTATTTTTATAAGCCCCTTCCTCCTAAGTGCGTGTACCTTTCGTTCACCCCATTGTCTAACCCTATATCTCACTGTAAGCCCCCCCCCCAGCCTCCCCAGGATATACCCCCCTTCTCCCCACCCTTGTACGTGGCCCCCTCTCCTGCCTAACTAGGCTAGCCCTAGGGGCTTTACTTGTGACCTTTTCCCTCCCTCCCAACCATTCAAGAAAAAACTCCCTGCTCGTGCACTGAGCAAATACTTTATGACACACTTCCAAACTCCCCCCCCCTCCCCCCCTTCCACAACCCCATTACCAAGCTTCACAACAACACCTTGCAAACCCCTCCCCCCCTCCCGCAACCCGATTCCAAAACATCAAAACAATACTAAGAACATACATAACTAGTGCAACCGCATCCCTCATCCGTGCTTCCGTCTGTTGCACCCCTCCCCCCCCTCCCCCATGCCATCTGCTTTTATGCTCCAAAAAAAAAAAAGAAGAACCCTTAACCAGCCTTATTCAACCCATAGGTCTACAGGTCCATTTTGTTGTCTTCAAGCCATTTTGTTGCCCCTGTCACTGTATCAAAAAAGTGGGTAGCCCCCAGGGCAGTAACACGCAAGCGTGCCGGATACAGCAGAGCATATTCAATTTTGTAAGTCCGTAGGTTACGCTTAATGTCCCTGAATTCGGCCCTTCGTTTCTGTAAATCAGGGGAGTAGTCGGGGAAAAATAGGATTTTAGCGCCGTTGTGTAGAATATCCCCCATCTCTCTGGCCCTGCGCATCAGGATAACCTTGTCTTTATAATTAAAGAGTTTCATGATTATTGGCCTAGGATACCCCCCTGACGATGGAGCTTTAGTTGGCACTCTGTGGGCTCTTTCAATGGAAAATAGGTGAGAAAAAGATTCCGTTCCAAATATTCCCCTAAGCCACTTTTCCAAGAACTCCTCAGGGTGAGGGCCCTCACACCTCTCCGGTAAGCCCACCACCCTCACGTTGTTCCTGCGAGACCTATTTTCCATTTCCTCCATTTTGGTTTTGTATAGGCCCATCTGCGTTTTCATTGCTTTGAGCTCTAGCTTTATTGGGGCTAAATCGTCCTCCACCTGGCTCAACCTCTCTTCCAGTGTGTTTGTTCTAGCAATGGTCCTTTGCAGGTCTTGATTTACTGTTATTAGCTCTTCCTTTAGCCCCTTCAGTTGGTCACACAGGTCACTTAGGGAGGCCTTGCAGGAATTGACGGCGCACAGAACATCTTTCAGTGTGGGCTCAACTGTTACTGGTGCGTTTTGCTCAGCGACATTATTGGTTGTTGTCCCCAAAGACTCACCCACAGGGCTTTTACTGCTTGCAGTTTTTATAGTGTGCATTACAGCCGGTCCTTTTCCTAGACTCTTCCTATCCCTGGGACCCCCCACGCAAGGTTTCTCCTGCTGTTGCTGGGTGCTTTTAAGTGGTGAAGAGGTAGAGGGAATGCGCAAATTTTTCCAATTTGGCCGCTGCTGCTGCTGCTACCTGATTCCCCTTCTCTTTAGATGTGCGGGTTGTTTGGGAGCTGGTGTTCTCCTGCTGCTGCGACTCCTCACCCTTTTTTCTAGTCATAGTTTATTATGTAGGCCAGGGGAGTATATGAGAGAATTTGATTGACCGTCTAGTTTACCTTGTCTTTAATATAATCGCAGTCACGGTGGTGTCCTTCTTATGTTTAATTACTGTTGGGGCTATCACTCGACCTAAGACAATGAATACTTCAGTGCTGTTTAAGATTTTACTTTATTGCCATGGGTCTACATACATCTTGTTTGTATAGCCCTCCACAGACCAGTATGATCCTCTCTCCCTCACAGGGGGCAAGCCACCGTGTTGCTATGTGTCCAGTCACCTGAATCTCCCCCTCACTACTTCAAAATGCAGCGATTCACCTCCTAGGGGGAGAAAAATTTTGGCTCAAGGGCAGCCTTAAAATATTTATTAGGATGCAGCCTATACCTTTATGCCCTTAAAAAAAGAGACAGCAGCATAGGCAGGATTAAATAAATGGGCAGCTTGAGCAGCTTGAGCAATAAGCCTTCAACCTAAGAGCCTGTGCTTAAAAAGCCCAGTAATAATATTCTAAAAAAAAAAAAAAAAAAAGGAGGATCTACTCAGCAGCAGTATGTATCTCTCAACAGTCCCAACAGTCCCAGCAATACAAGTCCCAAACTACAAAAAACTACAAAACAACCCAATACTTATCCTTCCTGGATAGTCCTGGATTGACTGCGGCTCTCTGCCCAATAGGAAGTAGATGAGTGAAGGACTCAGTCAGCAGCCAGCAGCCTGTACTTGTCTCACTCCTGTCGCTTCCCAGGTGTCTCTCAGCAGCGTGTGTTGTGTGTCGTCACTCCCAGCTGCCCCTCAGACCCCCCACGGCTCTCTTCGCTCTCTCAGCTGACCAGGAAGGAGAGAGGGTGTGTGAGGATGCACCGAGCGGAATGGATGGATCCAGGAGAAGAGAAAAAAAAAAAAAACAGGGAGAGCAAACTCCATCCGTCAGCTCAACACTCCTCACTCCACCCCCGGCACAACACAGCACAGTTCAGCTCAGCTCGGCTCAATCTCCTCCATGGCAGGCAGGCTTATAATGCTCTTTAAACATCTCTAGGCATCAGGCTCATGAAGGGAGCAGTTGGTAGGTGAGGGAGAGGTGCGCACAGCGTTCACCTTCTCACACCATGCCGCTACTCAGCACACACACACCTGTACATCTGGTCAAGCCGCCGTGCTTTCCGATGCACATTATAATTTTAATTCTTCTAAACTTTTCCCAAATCTTTTCCCAAAACTTTTCCCAAAACTTTTCCCAAACTATTCCCAAACTTTTGGTTTGATTCTGTGTTTATCCACATAAGCAGATTCTCTTCCCCCAATCCTGCCTCTTTGTAAGGACAGAACTCAACATCCACATACAGACTAGAACTGATGCATTGGGCTAGACTTGGGTTTTT
Source organism: Lithobates clamitans (assembly GCA_037952925.1). NCBI lineage: Eukaryota > Metazoa > Chordata > Amphibia > Anura > Ranidae > Lithobates > Lithobates clamitans. Next base: position 607,622 of record JBBGZY010001141.1, read on the forward strand.
GGGCTTGCATCTGGATCCCTCCCTTGTGATGCTCACTGGAATTTCATAGACCTTGGGTGTGCGTCATTGGCTAACCCTCAAGGTGTCATTCCCAGGAACATTTTCCAGCAGGAATCCGCCTTTACTCATCTCAGCACCTCCCATGGCATTAGAACAACAAAGATGAACAATGAAGATTTCCATGTAAAAGCTGTAGTGATTTCTTCAAGTAACTTGACATCCGGATAGTGTATAGCGTAGGGTGTGAATGGGGGGGCATTTTTTCATGTGCATGGGGCTGGGGGTGAATACTATCTGGGGTGGATACTCCTCATTCAACATTAATAACCACAGAATCTACCTAATCAATTCAGGCCTTAAACATTGGAGGTATTAAAAATAATATTCCTCATTTATTCAAACATAAGTACATACAGCATGCAGAAATAAAATGTTTCTCAGCAACAGTTTTCATTATATAGATTCAATATATTTAACTATATTTAACTAAACATTTTTTTCCATCCCAGGATTTCAAAAAAAAAACATAAACACCTTTAGTTCCTTCTATCCCCGGGACCCAAATGGACCAGAGGGTCTCAGAACAGAACTTTTTACCCAAACACATATTCTGAATCAGAAGTCAGCCTCCCAACTTTGCAAATATATCTGACCATCAGCAACAAACAAAGCATTGATGAAAAAAACATTACATCACATTAACATTACATTAACACATTACAGTTGTAATTCTGGGAGTAATATATCCAGAATAGTCAATCTGACTGTTATTCAAACAAACTCTCCCCTCATATTTTAGCATTATATGTACTCAATATACATGCAAAATGTATTTTGGTCCTGATTACTTAATTTCTGTACTCTTCAAACATTTATAATTTCACCCTTTTTTAGTTTCAATAGTTTTTATTAAGGTATAAAAACAGTACATAGTTGTACGAACAAATGAACAATCTTATGAATATACGAACATTCTATAGCATCACTGGTAAGTTTGCACATTATACAGTTCAAAATAGTTTAGTATTAATCAGCTTTATATAAGTATATGTGGACAATTGGTGAGTGTGGTGTTGTACTCAGTAACAATTAGATGATTTATAATGTGACTTATATTAAATATCTGTACCATATGGATGCTGGTAGATAAACTGGAAGTCCCGGCACTCCAAAACTTTGTCATGCCAGGTGAAACATGACCGTTGTGATCTCAAAAAAAGGAGAAAACAACAAAGAAAAGGAAACAACAGGAAAAGAAAAAATATAAAAACAGAAAGAAAAAAGCAGCAATATATACTTCGTGTATGTATAAGATACAAACATTCAGAAGATTAAGAACCTTTATCTTTATAGTGAATTGAATACCATGAGAGCCACTCGGACCATTTGGTTTGCATTTTCTGATATTGTCCTTGAGCTGCTGCAAACATAAGTTCATATGAGGCATGTGTGTTAGTTAGTTCAACTATCTCTTGAAATGGGGGAAGTTTAATGTCCTTCCAGTGTCTCAATATTGCCAATCTGGTACTGAGTAGTATGTGGATGACTATGGTCCTAGTTGTGACTGGAATACTCTCTATGTCTAATGAGTGAATTGCCACAGCTGCTTCGGGGGTGACTGTAAAACCTGTTATCGCTGAGATTAGTTCAAATACTTTTTGCCATAATGGACGAATAATTGGACAGTTCCACAGTATGTGGGACAATGTACCTGTGTTTCCACAGTGTCTCCAACATAGAGGTGAGACTTGTTTAGCAAATTTGGATATTCGGTAAGGGGTTAAGTACCAATTTAGTGTTATTTTGTAAGTTGTCTCCCATAAGTTAACACATTTAGTAGCAGTAAATGTGTTGCGTAAGGCTTTTTGCCATTTTTCTTCAGTGAAGGTTGTGCCCAGATCTCGTTCCCACTCTATAATATTGTTGGTTTTAGTAAAGACGAGTTTATTATTTAGCAAATTATAAAATAAAGATATTCCCTTTATGTTGGTGTTCGTATTTGTAAGGTAGAGGTATACTCGCCAAGGCACTTTAATGGATGTGCTCGGATGTGCTGGGGAGTTTTTGGAGTAGATGGGAGATCTGGAGGTAACTATAATGATCTTTTTCATGCAGACCATATTCTTTTTTCAAGGCCTCAAACGTTTTGGGTGTTGTGCCTAGCATGAGATCTTCAAGTGTAAGTATGCCTCTAGATGTCCAATGTGTTATGTGTAGATTTGGTATGGCTAATGTGAGACTAGTTCACCTTTTTTTACCAAAATCCCATTATCAAATTTGAATTTAACCCCAAACTTTTAGGGAAATCCTTTGTAAATACACATATCTATATTATCAGGAACATGGGCCTAGTAACCTCTACTCCCAAAATAAGAGAACACAATATCCCATGGGATAACCATCTCTTTGTGTACATTTTAACCGCTTCAGCCCCGGAAGATTTTACCCCCTTCCTGACCAGAGCATTTTTGCGATTTGGCACTGTCTCGATTTAACTGACAATTGCGTGGTCGTGCGACATTACACCCAAACAAAATTGATGTCCTTTTTTCCCACAAATAGAGCTTTCTTTTGGTGGTATTTGATCACCTCTGCTGTTTTTATTTTTTATGCTATAAACAAAAAAAAAGAGCAACGATTTTTTTTAAAAAACGCATTATTTTTTGCTTTTTGCTATAATTAATATCCCCCAAAAATATATTAAAAAAATTGTTTTCCTCAGTTTAGGCCGATATGTATTCTTATACATATTTTTGGTAAAAAAAATTTTGCAATAATAATAAGCGTATAATAAGCGTAAATTGATTGGTTTGCGTATATTGATTGGTTTCTACAAAATAGGGGATCGTTTTATGGCATTTTTATTTTATTTTTTTTTATTAGTAATGGCGGCATTCTTTGATTTTTACTGGGACTGCAACATTATGGCGGACACATCGGACACTTTTGACACTATTTTGGGTCCATTGTCATTTATACAACGATCAGTGCTAGAAAAATGCACTGATTACCATGTAAATGACACTGGCAGTAAAGGGGTTAACCACTAGGGGGTGATGAAGGGGTTAAGTGTGTCCTAGAGAGTGATTCTAACTGTGGGGGGATGGGCTTCAAGTCACATAATGCGCCCAATGCTCCCAGGGAGCAGCGATCTCTGTCATGACACAAGGCAGAACGGGAAAATGCCTTGTTTACATAGGCACTTCCCCATTCCGTGGCTTCGTGACACGATCGCCGGAAGACTGGTGGACATCGAGTCGCGGCGGACATGAGCAGGTTTGCTATCCGCCTAATAAAGGGGACATACAGGTATGCCCATTTGCCCACCGCTGCTATTGTGCCGACGTACAGTGGGGATGGAAAGTAATCAGACCCCCTTAAATTTTTCACTCTTTGTTATATCGCAGCCATTTGGTGAAATAATTTAAGTTCATTTTTTTCCTCATTAATGTACACACAGCACTCCATATTGACAGAAAAACACAGAATTGTTGACTTTTTTGTAGATTTATTAAAAAAGAAAAACTGAAATGTCACATGGTCCTAAGTATTCAGACCCTTTGCTCAGTATTTAGTAGAAGTACCCTTTTGATCTAATACAGCCATGAGTCTTTTTGGGAAAGATGCAACAAGTTTTTCACACCTGGATTTGGGGATCCTCTGCCATTCCTCCTTGCAGATCCTCTCCAGTTCTGTCAGGTTGGATAGTAAACGTTGGTGGACAGCCATTTTTAGGTCTCTCCAGAGATGCTCAATTGGGTTTAAGTCAGGGGTCTGGCTGGGCCATTCAAGAACAGTCACGGTGTTGCTGTGAAGCCACTCCTTTGTTATTTTAGCTGTGTGCTTAGGGTCATTGTCTTGTTGGAAGGTAAACCTTCGGCCCAGTCTGAGGTCCTGAGCACTCTGGAGAAGGTATTCGTCCAGGATATCCCTGTACTTGGCCACATTCATCTTTCCCTGGATTGCAACCAGTTGTCCTGTCCCTGCAGCTGAAAAACACCCCCACAGCATGATGCTGCCACCACCATGCTTCACTGTTGGGACCGTATTGGACAGGTGATGAGCAGTGCCTGGTTTTCTCCACACATACCGCTTAGAATTAAGGCCAAAAAGTTCTATCTTGGTCTCATCAGATGAGACCAAGCTCTTCAGGCAGTTCCTCATGATTCAGTTGACCTCATGATTCTCATTTGCTCTGACATGCACTGTGAGCTATAAGATCTTATATAGACAGGTGTGTGGCTTTCCTAATCAAGTCCAATCAGTATAATCAAACACAGCTGGACTTAAATGAAGGAGTAGAACCATCTGAAGGATGATCAGAAGAAATGGACAGCACCTGAGTTAAACATATGAGTGTCACAGCAAAGGGTCTGAATACTTAGGACCATGTGATATTTCAGTTTTTCTTTTTTAATAAATCTGCAAAAATGTTAACAATTCTGTGTTTTTCTGTCAATATGGGGTGCTGTGTGTACATTAATGAGGAAAAAATGAACTTAAATAATTTTAGCAAATGGCTGCAATATAACAAAGAGTGAAAAATTTAAGGGGGTCTGAATACTTTCCATCCCCACTATATATATATATATAAAAGTAGCCAGATAAAATAACTTTATGATGGGGATATCTTTTTGTTTTTACTCATGAATGTACCATTTCCCTGCATTTTTATAGGTATTCCGAATATATTAAAATGCGAGTGAGGAGAATGAGAGATTTGACACCTGTTGCTTATCCTTGCTTTAATGGCATGTTATAGATAAATATATGCATATATAGATGTTAAATGGTATGCGATTTGAACTAATTAGCCATATTGATTCCATATTTGAAGTACTTCACTAAACCTGTATTTAAATGAATGATTGGATTGAAACCCTCAGATGTGCTTCAATGGATCTTAGGAAGGGCGTAAGCTGACTAGCTCGAGACGTAATCCATCCATCCATCCATATCTGAATCTACTCATGTCTGAAATTGTGTAGGCAATTCTTGCCTGTTATACTGCTTGAAAGGATTATACTTGCTTTGTAAATGTCTCCTGAAGATATTGTGAAATAACGCAACAAAGTTTTTAAGTGCAGCAACCTCTTGGACTTTTTTTCTATATACAAGGTCGGTGGGAAGACCTGATTGCTGGCACTAAATTGTAAGCAGAGTGCGGTTCTCCTCTACAAGTGAATATATTTTTCCCCTGGGAACAAGCACCAGCTACTATCAAGGAATCATTGCAAGGATGGCAACAGGTGGCTCATACTCATTCTCTGAAACAGAGGCTTCAAGGATCTTCACTGACACCATGGGATCCAGGGATTTTCTGATCCAGTCCTCCTCTATACAACTTACCAGAAAAATGGAGAAACTAATGCAAAGAGCCATCACCATGGAACTTCACGAGGTAACGTTAGCCGAATACTATAAGTTACAAATGATACCTAGAGGGCTGAGGGTTCATCTGACTCCAACCCTCTTTTCACAGAACAAGGATTTTAAAACCAAATTTGCCCAGATTCTCAATAAATGTTCCTTTGATATCATGACATTAACTGTGCAATTCTTGCAACAAGAGAGGACTCAGGAGATTGCTGAACTTGAAAGACAGTTACAACAATGCTCTAATCAAGAGGAACTACAGGAATTCAAGAAAACTAATAATGATAAATTAGAAAGATTTCGCACCAATATTCAATTCCGTAAGCGTACAAAACTTGAACGAGATCGTGAAGATAATAAAAAAAAACGATCGTGTCTACAATTGGACTGATCCTACATATTACCATTCAAAGGGCTACAGAAAAATACAACAAAAAAATCTGGCTAGCTCAAACTCCTCTATGACATCTACTGGATCATCCACCAGTATATCAACTACTCCTTTTTTACCAGGGAACCTGACCGAATCCGGACCAGGAGGGGTGGTCGGCGAACAAAGAAAAGACACAGCAGGGGGTGTAACCACCAGACGCCAGAACCGCCAGAGACATTAGATGAAAACCTGGTACATAACATTTCTTCTATTGTTTTGTCTAAAACTGAATTAAGTGTTTTGAATAAGGGTTTGGGCTTTTGCCCTAAAGAGAAAATGAATGATTTTGTACTTAAACAGGATTTATATAGATTTTTTAGACAATTAAGATTTAAAGCGTACTATTCTGGTGTGTCCACTGCCACAACTAAGGAATTATTAATATTATCAATCAAAAACATGGGTTTAAAACCAAAAAGCACTAAAGTACCACCCACTTCATGTGCTGCTGTAGAGGTATATATAGAGAAAGTGGAAAATGACATAAAAACATTTTTGTGTGATAAGAGAGACCATATACCTCACAATCTAAACAAAGATGAGATTGCAGCGTTAAACTCCTTGTCAGTCCAGCATGATATCACTATCAAGCCGGCTGACAAGGGGGGAGCTATTGTGGTAATGGACACATCCATGTATGAAAATGAAGTAATGAAACATCTTAGTGATACTCTTACTTATAAAAGACTTGATTGCTGTCCTGTTTTTAAAGTGCAAAAAAGGATAAAAACAACCTTAACTAAAGCAGTTAAACAAAAAATCATTGATGATGAAACTATGGAGTTTTTGATATGTGAATATCCGGTTACACCGGTACTGTATATGTTACCAAAAATCCACAAAGACCCCAAAAATACCCCGGGACGTCCCATTGTATCAGGGATGGAATCTGTGACAACACATCTAGCACAATACCTGGATAAGTGTTTGACACCATTGCTATTAAATACTAAATCATTTATAAGAGATACTACTGACTTTTTGTCAAAAATTCAAGATATAAACTTGTCATCAGATTCCATCCTGATATCATGGGACGTCTCTAGTTTATTTACTATCATTCCACATGATTTAGGAATAGAGGCATGTCAGCGATTGTTAATTCAATCAGGCATCTACAAAACCGAACAGATTTCATTTCTGCTTGACCTTTTGAAAATTACTCTTGAAGAGAACTATTTTCTTTTCAGGGATACTCATTTCTTGCAACTGAACGGAGCAGCGATGGGTTCAAATGTTGCACCCCCATTTATGAATATGATAGAGACGTCCTTTATTTATGTCAATGATTTATTTTTAAAACATTGCCAATGTTGGTACAGATTTGTGTACGATATTTTCGCTATATGGGATGGTAACATGGAAAGCCTATACTTATTTGATAAATACATTAACCATTTAGTACCTGGATTAAAGTTTAACATTGAAATTGGTAAAAATGAGATCTCCTTTCTTGATACTCTTCTTAAATTGAACAATGGGCAGATTACTACCGACTTACATGTGAAACCCACGGACCGTAACCAATTGCTACATTTTAATAGCTTTCTTCCCCCAAATGTTTTTTCATCCATCCCAAAAAGTCAGATGATGAGGGTACAGCGGATCGTGAGTGACCCGCTGTGCCGTGATCAGAGACTTAATGAAATAAAAAACAAACTTACTAGTAGAAGATACCCGCAAGCTTTAGTTAATATTAATTATTCTAATACAGATTATAATTGATCACCCCGAAAGGAAAACAAGAGAATCCCCTTTATTATGCAGTATCATCCCTTCTCCAACAAAATCAACCAAATTGTCAAAAGACATTGGAATCTTTTAAGATTCAGTTACCCCATGGTACAGGAATTCTGGAATCCACCCATGTCCTCCTAAAGAAAAGGTAGAACGATACAAGATCGATTGATTAAATCTGATCAACCTGTGGCTGCAGCAGCCAAACTAATCTTTCTGGGACCAAAAAATCTGGGATCGTATCCCTGCTTGTCATGCATACAATGTAACTCTATGATTAAAGGTAAATACTTTACACATCCACATAGGGGTTTCAATATCCCCATATGGGGTTACTATACATGCCAATCCTCATATGTAATTTATGCCATAAAGTGCCCGTGCGGTTTAGTTTATGTAGGGGAGACTACACCAAAAATAAAAGATAGGATAGCGAGACACAAATACTCAATACGTGATAAACTAACCCAATTACCGCTGGCGAGACACTTTTTGGAATTTGGCCACAATGTATCACAATTAAAATATATGGTCCTAGAAGGTATTGAAAAAAATAGGAGAGGGGGCAACCGTGAATTGATTCTAAGAAAAAGAGAAGTACCGTATACTGGATACATTTTTTGAATACGATTGCTCCATATGGCTTAAATGTTGATTTGGATCTTTATTTATTTGTTTAATTGTTGGAATAAGCATTTAAAAGTAGCCAGATAAAATAACTTTATGATGGGGATATCTTTTTGTTTTTACCAATGAATGTACCATTTCCCTGCATTTTTATAGGTATTCCGAATATATTAAAATGCGAGTGAGGAGAATGAGAGATTTGACACCTGTTGCTTATCCTTGCTTTAATGGCATGTTATAGATAAATATATGCATATATAGATGTTAAATGGTATGCGATTTGAACTAATTAGCCATATTGATTCCATATGTGAAGTACTTCACTAAACCTGTATTTAAATGAATGATTGGATTGAAACCCTCAGATGTGCTTCAATGGATCTTAGGAAGGGCATAAGCTGACTAGCCCGAGACGTAATCCATCCATCCATATCTGAATCTACTCATGTCTGAAATTGTGTAGGCAATTCTTGCCTGTTATACTGCTTGAAAGGATTATACTTGCTTTGTAAATCTCTCCTGAAGATATTGTGAAATAAAGCAAAGAAGTTTTTAAGTGCAGCAACCTCTTGGACTTTTTTTCTTTATACAAGGTCGGTGGGAAGACCTGATTGCTGGCACTAAATTGTAAGCAGAGTGCGGTTCTCCTCTACAAGTGAATATAAATATATATATATATATATATATATATATATATATATATATATATGTGTATATATATATATATATATATATATATATATATATATATATATATATATATATATATATATATATATATATATATATATTGTAGAGGTTCAGCCTGGGGCAGGGTTAAGAAGAGTTTAATTGAAGAGGACAGGTACTTCCCCTTCAGGCCTACTTATTGCTGCCTAGGCTGAAAATGTCAGAGGGGAGCTGTTTGAGTGGGAGAGAGAGACACAGCATCATGCTGTGTGAAAGGATCCTATTCTGGATTGTGTACCTGCTGGAATGAGCAAAACCATATCAGAGACTGTAGCTCTGGCTAGAGCCGTGCACTTTATCTATATATCAGCCTATTGGCTAAAGAGCCTGAACTTTGGGCGTGGCCAAGACCGGCATGTGAGAGGACGCACTTCTCACAGCTCCTGCCTGATCCGTCCATTGATCCTTCCCTGGCATCTCTGATCCTGCTTTCTTCAGCCCCCCCAGCTGGCTACCGAGTCCCAGTACCCTCCGGACCCACTGCCGGCCCTCTGCACGAGAGGGAAAACCCGCGAGGCCTGTTGGAGATGGCGGGACCGGACTCTCAAGATGGCGCCGCCGCGCCTGCAGCCCTGGCTCAACGTGCTCCCCGGACGGCAGACAAGCTAAAAGACAGCAGCTGCAAGAAAACCCTGAAGTCTTCGGGTAAGGAGCAGTCTAGAGATATCCTATACTATACCCAGAAAATACAGGGTCTCAGTACTGTAGATGCGGGGGGGGGGTAGTTCACAGAGGGGGAAAGGCCGACAGGCCAGCACAAGCAGACTGGGGCATGGACACAGTTAGCACACCTAACCTCTTTATGGAGGATGAAGCTCGCCCTCCCTCCCCCCAGAAGATACTTCAGAGGCTCTGGAGCAATCTACATTAGCTGAAATCCTGAAAGCAGTTCATATGTGCACAGCAGCGGTCAATGTCATGAAAGATCAGTTGGGGGGTGTTAGAGAAGAGATGTCATTTCTCAGACAGGACCTGCAAAAGGTCAGGGAAAGAGCTACAGTAGTGGAAAGCAGAGTGAGTGACATAGAAGACAGACTACCTCCACTTGCACAAGAAGCCAGAGCAGCACACCGCATGGCCCAAGACGCGCATAAGAGAGCTAAGGACACTGAAAATCGTTTACGCAGGAATAATGTTCGCATTGTGGGGCTTCCCGAAAAATCCAAGGGTAAAGACCCCACTACCTTCGTGGAGAATTGGTTTATTGCGATCTTTGGTCGTGACGCATTTTCCCCCTTCTTCACAGTGGAGAGAGCCCACAGAGTCCCAGGCCAGCCCCTCCCAGGTCATTGCTGGCAAAGTTACTACACTACCGGGACAGGGAAGCTATACTACGCTGTGCATATGAGAAGGCGAATATAAAGTTCAATGGCGTCAGAGTATCCTTCTACCCGGACTTCTCCGCTGAGGTGCAGAGAAGTAGAGCAAAATTCAGGGAGGTCAAGAAACGTCTGAGGGCCCTGTAATTACCATATGCTATGCTCTACCTGGCTAAACTGCGTGTGACGGCAGATGGGCATGCACAGTTTTTTGAGTCAGCCAGAGAAGCAACGATGTGGTTGGATCACAACGAACAAGCCCTGCGACACCATCGGGTGGATGCAGAAGGTGACTGACCCTGACATGCAGTCCAGGGTACCATGCAAAACAGCTGGTCAGGATGCTGCAATTCTTCTTATGGCTAGGTAGTTGCCTATACTTGTCTTCTTCATGGCCATCCTTCAGCATATTTGGCTTTTCTTTCCCTTGTTTGAATGCCGGGGACATATTCCATTTATAGAAATGCTGGGAAAAAAGAACTGTGACTTTCTTTTCTTTTTGTCTACACATCTTTTTGTTTTGTTGGCAATGCAAGATCAACCAGTTGGCCTATCTTTAGGCTGCGTTTCCAGGCAAAGTTTTGCCCGGCTGACAAAGTTGTTTTGGATGTTCCTACTATTTTGCTCCATACTGGCGGGCACTGACGTCAGTGAGGGGTGCCCGTCATGAAATTACCCTACTACAGTAGATCTAAAGTTTGATGGCACCGTTGTGCTTGGTTGTCGTTTACAGTACACACCAATCTACAGTCCAGAGACCTACCCGGTCCTGCATACTAGCCTCCTAGACAATTCAACAGCCCATTGCAATTATGCCTATTATTGCTTCCATGGACTCACCGTACAGATGAACACTGAAAGCCCCAGCTGATTGATGTCGTCGCTTCTACAATGGCGGGTTCTTCATCTTTGATTTCTTGGAATGTTAGGGGCATGAACTCCCCCCTTAAGCGTACAATGATATTTACTTGTCTAAAAAAGTTTTATCCTGTGATTATATGCCTTCAGGAAACGCATTTGACTGTGAAGACTAAGAGTTGCCTAAAATATACATGGATAGGATGGGCCTATCACTCCACTCACACCTCTTTTTCTTGGGGTGTGAGTGTAGTGATACACAGATCCCTGGATTACCAGTTATGTGCATCTAAAATAGATTCAGAGGGGAGATTTGTATTTTTACACTGTCGCATTGGTATTTTGCATTGTATTTTGGCCTGTGTGTATATACCTCCTCCATTTGATGCACGGATGCTTCGGCTTCTCCTGGAGTTTTTGACGGATAAGCCAAACCTCCCTATGCTCATTGTGGGGGACTGTAATAGTTGGCTGGACCCCGGTTTGGACAAGCATCCACTCCCGGGTTTACAGGCTCCGCGAAGGGTAACACCACTTGCTAGGCTACTACAGGAGCTGGGACAGTTAGACCTATGGAGACACAGAAATCCTGCAATTAAACAATTCTCCTGCTTTTCAAAAACCCATGGGTCGCTATCCAGGATAGATTTAGCTGTGGGGAACTGGGCTATGCTCCCCTCAGTTTCTGACATCTCTTACAAACCCAGGTGTGTATCAGATCACTCCTATATGGTAATAAACCTTATTGTGACACAGGCTTCTACACTCCCCAAAGCACCCTGGAAATTTAATGCCTTTTGGCTTCAGCTGTTTACATCCCCCAAGAAACTAGAGGGGAGCATCCGTAAATTTTTTAAGCACCAGCCTAACTCAGCCGCTTTTCTGGCAGAGCGGCAGAAGGCTGCTAAGCAACGAGGTCACCAAGGTTAAACAGCCTTCTGAAGCTCTTAGGGAAGCTCTAGAGGTACAGGTCCATTCCCTGGAGGAGAAATACGTGCAGGATCCCACTGACTCTGCCAGGGAGGCTTGGCAGGTGGCTCAATCAGCTTATGAGCACCTCCTGGCCTCGACGGTGGAAAAGAAGAGGTTTTTTTCCAAAACAGCTTTTTTTGAGGAGGGGGAAACAACAGGCCGTCTTTTGGCTAGAATTGCTAATTCAGAACAGAAATCTACAGGTATTGGAACCATAAAAACCAATGGGGTCAGTTGGTACGCTCTCCTGATTTAATACTAAAAACACTAGCTGAGTTTTATGAAGCATTGTATTGCCCGGCCTCGGTGCATAGCTCTGGGGAACTGTGTAGTTATTTGGATGAAATTGCTTTCCTGCAGCTCTCAGCCTCTCAATGTAAGGAGTTAGATTCTCCATTATCCCTGGAAGAGCTGCAGGTGGTGGTGGCAGCTTTTCCTAATTGTAAAGCTCCTGGGGGGACGGTATCCCCATGGAGATTTACAAAAGCTACTCTGAGGTATTGCTACCCAAATTGTTGGAAGTGTTTAACGCAGCTAGGTTTCAATCTGTCCTTCCACCCTCTATGTCTCAAGCCCATATTGTGTTGATTTTAAAACAGGGGAAGGACCGCGTAGATCCGGCCTCCTATAGGCCGATATTGTTACTTCAGTCGGACATTAAAATTCTGCCCAAAATACTAGCCCTTAGGTTAAATAATTTAATCACTTCAGTTGTACACCCGGACCAGGCGGGATTTATGCCCAATAAGTCCACATCGATAAACCTAAGAAGGCTATTCCTTAACATGCAATCCCAAGCTAAAAAAAAAACTTTTCCTACATCTGCACCTGTGTTACAAGACAAGCCTGTAGTTTCTTCTGTTTGTTTTACTGAATAAAGCCATTTTTACTTTACTGAACTATTTGAGCCGGCTTTTTACCCCTCCGATCCCCTACAAATTGGTGGAGGGTGCATTGGGCAGTTTGAGGGATCTGGTCCAATCCCATGTCCTGGGTTAAAGCTGCACAGATAGTGAAGTCTTCTGAACAAGCCACGGAGGACGTGGTTAAGCAGCTGGTACTGGCTAATACACAAGCGCAGGCCTATGAGGAGGCCCAGGCCTGGCAGGAGCAGATCCTGGTGCAGACAGTCGCTGTACAACAGGAAACAAACCAATTACTGAGAGAAAAGATAGTGGGATTACAAATGGTGGTGACCCAGCAGGCTGAAATAAAAGGTGGCCCCGCTATAAAGTGTGACCCCCAGAAGGCAGCGCCGCAGACCCTGCAAAAGATGACAGACTCAGACAATGTGGAAGCATACCTGGCAATGTTTGAGCGGGTTGCAGCAAGGGAAGGTCTGCCGGATAAAGACTGGGTAGATGTACTGTCCATGTAAATGTCCTTTCCTGACTGCAGACCCCCAACAAGCGTACTGTGACTTGGCCCCTGAATCCGCACAGGACTATAAATGCCTGAAAGCAGAAATCCTAGCCATGCTGACTGGGGTGAACCAAGTCCATGGCTGGCGTTTTGACAAGACTAAGCCTGCCCATGCGCAGCTGTACCACCTGATGCACTTGTTTCAGGACTGGCTGAAACCAGAGGAAAAGACACCCACTCAAATTGTGGAAAGAGTCGCACTGCACCATTTCCTGCAAGGGCTGTCCAGGGAGCTTCACCGATGATGGCTCAATCCGAGCCTCAGTCCCTGTATTAGATGGCTGCTGCTGTCGAGCACTACGGCTGTGCTGAAAATTTCCAGGGAAGTCCCTCTGTCCCCAGAGAGCTGGCCCATTTCAAAGAAGTGCGTTCCAAAACCAGGATGGCACCCGTTGATCGCATAGTGTCTGCTCAGGGGCATAGTACAACTGCCAGGAGCACCCCAGGACCAAAGTTTCCGGAGAACTGACAGGGGAAACCCCGTGAGGTTCGCTGTTGGTCCTGCCATCAACTGGGTCATCTGGTGGTCCAAGGCCCAAGACAGGAAGAACCAATGGAGTGTGACATGGGTCACCGTCGCTCCAAGTATGCCCATGCATTATGTGCTGCAAGCAGCCTGAATCCGCATGAGTGTGTGGTGCAGGTCAATGGACAGGAGGTGGAAGGGCTCCTTGATTCTGGGAGTGTGGTCTCCTTGCTCCAAGCGGACGGGTTGCAAAGAAAGCTGGTACCAAGGGAACAGGTCGGGGTCATCTATGTGCATGGTGATGTTAAAAACTATCCGGTTGCTTGTGTGACCCTGTCTACACAAGCAGGAACTGCTACACTAAAAGTTGGGGTGGTCCCGGGGTTACCTAATGACCTACAAATTGGGCGAGACTTCCCCATGTTTTGGGACCTGTATGAGCAAAAGCTCAAAGGTTCGGGTGTTTCCCCCAAAAAGCAAGAACCCACAAAGGTGGTAAATAATACTGTGTTGCAGGAGGTTAATACTGGGGATCAGTACCAGGTTGCTGAACCTGCAGAAAGTGAGTCCAGTCCCCTGGAGGTGTTTGTGGGATTGGAAGCGGAAAGTACCTTCTTTGAGCCAGATATGTCAGATCTCGGGGGGTCCCAGGAAGATTTCATTAGTGCTCAGATGAGGGACCCCACTTTGATCCCCGCCAGGGAACAGGCCAAAGTCTTAACCGGTGAACCACAGGACCCTGGGGTGCATGTGCAGTTCCCCCATTTTGCTGTGAATCATGACTTGTTGTACCAAGTAATTAAAGTCAATGGTGAAGTGTTGGAACAACTGGTGGTAACCAAACCTTTTAGGTCTAAGGTCATACATTTTGCTCATAGTCATGTACCTGGAGGTCACCTTGGAGCGACTAAAACTCAGGAACGAGTTTTACAGCGTTTTTTTGGCCCGGTGTATATCGGGAAATTAAGGACTACTGTGAGTCCTGCCCCACCTGTCAAAGAACTGATCCAACCCCCCATTTTCGCAGTCCGCTTCTACCGCTTCCAATTATCGAGGTTCCCTTTGATCACATAGCCATGGACTTGGTGGGCCCCTTACCCAAGTCAGCTAGGGGACACCAATACATTTTAGTTGTCCTTGACTTTGCCACCCGGTATCCAGAAGTGATCCCTTTAAGAAATTGCTCATCCAAGGACATCGCACAGGAGTTGTTTCAAATGTTCATGAGAACAGGGCTCCCATCTGAGATCTTGACAGACCAAGGTGCCCCGTTCATGTCAAAAGTGATGAAGGAACTCTGTAAACTGTTTAAGATTAAACACTTGCAGACTTCAGTGTATCAACCACAAACTGACGGGTTAGTGGAGCAGTTCAACAAAACCTTAAAGGGAATGCTAAAAAAAGCAGTGGAGGAGGATGGTTGCTTTTTCAAACCTACCGGGCCTAACCTCGGTAATTAAACATAATGTCATCACAGACCCTGGTGTTCGAGTAAACCTCAAACCCTACTGCATACCTGAAGCTCGCCAGAAGGTCGTCTCAGGCGAGCTTAAGAGTATGTTGGACCTTGGGATAATTGAGGCGTCTTCAAGTAGCTGATCCAGCCCTATAGTCCTTGTACTCAAGCCAAATGGAACCTGGCGGTTCTGCAATGACTTATGCAAGTTCAATGAAGTTTCCAAGCCAGATGCGTATCTCATGCCCTGCGTAGATGAATTCATTGAGAGATTAGGACGGGGGGGCGTGGCGACCAAGCTCCAACATGGACGCTTAATGTAAGAGCTCTGCTCGGCCGCCGGAGAGAATCCGACAACATCCACGCTCACCGGCTACATCCAGACCCTACGACTCATCCACAAAATCCCTGGAACCCGCTGTGCCCACCGATATGCCCAGGCACCGAAAAAATCCACAAGCTCTGCAGAAAATGCAGGATTTCTTTCAAGCGCGCGATCACCACCAAAATGGCGTTGGCGCGAGGCTGAGCCAGAAAGAACAGCGGGCTGCATCCACACCAAACAGCCGCTCCGGCCCTCATAATGTGCAGCTAAACACCCGAACAGACAGCGGATCTTCCTCTGGGACCTCTAGTCCGTCCACCAGGAGTCCGGCAAAACAGAAACAAAGGACTGTTTCCCCTGAGAGACCGCTGATGGACCCTGACATGGAGGTAAGCAGGCCTCACACCACTGAAGTGCCAGCTACATCCCATACACCAGACCCTATAGCAGCTTTCCCCACTTCTGACAGACCGGTGTCTGATACAGTCCTAAAGGACATGCTTCTTTCATTAAAAGCATCACTACATGCTGATATGACAGCAGGAATCAACCACTGTCAGAGGGAAGTGCAGGCCCTGGGAAGTAGAGTAGACCATATTGAACACAGCATGAGTGACTTTACCTCATCCTTCAATACAATGGTGGATGCACACAGCAACCACACGAAGGAAATCGCATGGCTGAAAACAAAAGTAACAGATTTGGAAGACCGTTCCCGGAGGAACAACCTCAAGATTAGGGGGATACCTGAATCGATTCCTGCTACACAACTACTGGCGTATACACAAGCGCTCTTTTCCACTCTAATCCCATCCCTGTCTCCACAGGACCTCATTGTAGATCGCATCCACCGTATCCCCAAACCATCCTTCCTTCCAGAAAATACCCCCAGGGATGTACTACTCAGGGTACACTACTACCATATCAAGGAACAACTCCTGATAGTGTCTCGCAGACCTGACAGCAGACACCCGCAATACGCTGAGCTGCAGTTGTTACCAGACCTATCCAGACACACTCTCCAACAACGTCGCAACCTTGCGACAATGACCAAGGCCTTAAGAAACCACAACATTATCCATAAGTGGAAATACCCCGCCAAGCTGTCCGTTACCCATAATGGTACGTCAGTCCTGATCTCCACGTTGGATGAAGGCATTGCAGCACTGCGACAATGGAGCATACTACCAGCCTATACTCCGCCACTTGCCCAAGCCTCTACACCTTCCCCAATACAAGATGACTGGCAAGTGGTTTCACGCAAACGCTCCTCCAAGAAATCTGCCGGTGGGGGCGTGGCCAAGATGGCGCTGTAAGCGGCAGCATTTTCTGAGGGCTCCGCTTTCCTTAGCTCAAATCCGGATCCATCAGCCATAAAAACAACCTCCAAACCACACAGGGTTGCTCAGGGGGCTCCGGAGATCTCCCGACTGCTGCGGGGAGGAAAAGATTCGACTCCGGGCCGCGATCGGCGTTCCCCGGCCTACTTCGGCCGACTAGGCCACAGCCGCGGCCTTTCCTGACGGGCCCGGCCGCGCGCCGGAGGACCCCCGGCGCGATCGGCCACACAGACCGAGATTCCCGGATTGCCACGGGCCGCGGACTGAGGAACTTTAGCCCTGGCAGAGACACAGGCCGATCCCGGACCAGCCTCTCCTCCAGCGTGATACTAGGCCGCAGCCGCGGCCTTGCCTGACGGCCTGCGGACTCTGGACTGGCCTGAAGTGGAGATTGTGGCCTGAGAGGAGGGGTGAGTGCTTTCTAGCAGGACCTGGGGCTTCCCCCCCCCTAGATATCCTGAGGGAGACAGACTGGGGACGGACTGTAAACCCCTGGAAGCCTGTGGCAGCTTTAGTGACAGGTGGGGGATTTATCTGGAGGGACACCTGCTACACTGCACTGATTGACTGTCCCTGTCCCCCCCCCCTGCTAGACTCCCGCAGATACCTACTGACTACTGCACGGACCGGAACCCCGGACAGCTGAATGAGGCGCAGGAACTATAGCGCGAAGTATAGCAAAGGGGGCAAAAAACTGACCTTTCCGCCACAGTCGGATTCCCCTCCGACACCCACCTACCCCTGTCCAGCGGCTCATTCCACCCGCAGCGCCCATAGATCCTCACAGACGAGCCTCATGGAGTCGGACGACTCCCGACCCCCCTGGCTGGCGGACGTAATGGCGGCCATCGCCACTTGTCAATCAACGCTCACAACAAAAATTGAAGCTGTTCAGTTGGATATGGGGCTAATCCGCCAAGATATAGACAAACTCAGATCGCGAGCCACTGAGTCGGAGCAAAGACTGAGCACCACTGAGGACACTATGGCGGAACATGGAGTAGCTCTCCGCACACTTCAAACCAAAGTAAAGGCCCTAGAATATAGAGCCGAAGACGCGGAGAACCGAAATCGGCGCAACAACCTCCGAATTATTGGTTTACCAGAGGGGGCGGAGGGGAATAATCCTACCTCCTTTATTGAGGGTGTGTTGCGTGAACTTCTGCCTGAGGCCCGTTGGTCCCCCCATTACACGGTCGAGAGGGCACACCGCATACCGCCCAAGCCGGGGCCTCCTGGATCACCTCCACGCACCTTCATTCTCCGTCTCCTTAATTTCAGAGACAGAGACGAAGTCCTCCGCGCCTCCAGAAATGCTGGTGACCTCAGATACCAAAATGCTAAGTTGATGATCTTCCCTGACTACTCGGTGGAGACCCAGAAGCTCAGGAAATCTTTCGATCAAGTCAAGGCGGCGTTGAGATCACGCAACATTCGATACAGTGTACTCTTCCCTGCTCGCCTGAGAGTCCAAGACGGCGAGACAACTCGATTCTTTAGTACGCCAAAAGAGGCTTCTACCTGGCTGGACTCGTTACCACAGATCCGTTGATCGACTAATCTGTATGTGCCGCTTGACTTCCTTTCATTGCTTATTCACGGTGACCTGGGCTCAGGTCTGAGTTTCCACAAGAATTACCCCATGGATGCCTAGTTATGTTGCACTTGTTCTGCCCAGTTTAAATCCATGGTGTGTGCGGACTAAATGGGGTTGCTAATTATCCCCATTAGAAACATCTAAGTTTGTGCCCCTGCCAGAGGATATGGGCAGGAGACTGTTGAGATATGAAGTTCATTTGCTCTTAATTGCTCCCTTTCACGGAGCACTGAGGTTCATGCTGTGTGTCCTTTTGCTGGATCGACTTTACTGTGGGGATGCAACACGGTTTACTTTTTTTTTTTTTCAGGTTGACTCTTACATCCTCACAGCCTGTTATATTACAACAGCGGAGATCTTACACTCGGAAAGCTGCTTGAACTGCTGCTTGCCCCCCCGTAGGAATCTCGGGGGGTAGGGCTCGCCTCTTCCACGGACCCCCTGTTGCAGCCGGCGAGCTGAATCGGTTTGGGATTGAAACCCGCCTCAGTTTGGGGGGGCTGGGTGGGGAGGGGGGTGGGGTAAGTTCCCCTTACGGGGCTAGCTCAATTTACTGTAGATATTGGGCTCCTATTTTTGTTTTTAGTTTGGTTTTGTTTTTGTTCTATATTTGCACTAAAATCATTGATTCATCAGCATTGCATTGTTTCCAGGTGTGTCCGTTTAGGGTCCGGGGGTCCAGTTCAGGAGCCGTGACCCATACTGATCCTAATACTCTTATCATCTCTAGTGACCATGTCCTCCCTTAACATCATTTCCTGGAACACCAGAGGATTGAACTCCCCGGTTAAGCGATCCCTGGTGTTCCAATTTATTAAAGCTTATAACCCACATATATGTGTGCTCCAGGAAACGCATCTAATTGGAAGTAGGGTTCTGGCCCTTAAAAAACCATGGGTGGGTTACCACTATCACTCCACACACTCCAGTTTCTCCAGGGGTGTTACTATCCTGATACTAAAATCCCTTCCCTTCCGGCTCCTGGATTTGGCCCTGGACCCTGATGGAAGATATGTTATTGTTCATGCTAAAATTTACTCTCTAACGTGGACCATTGTGGGCTTGTATCTGCCCCCGCCGGCTTCCTTGCTGGTGCTCAATCAGATCACCAGCAAAATGGCCGACTTTGCATCTGACAATAATATCATACTGGGTGACTTTAATTTGGTCCCTGACCCGGTTCTTGATAGATTGACGTCTGCTGGACATCATTGCTCTGGGTTGGCTGAATGGGCGGATACCTATGGCCTGATAGATGTTTGGAGGTGGAGACACCCCCAGGCCAGGGCGTTTACATGCCATTCGGCCTCTCACAGATCCTTTTCCCGTATAGACTTAATCTATGCTGGGAGCCCGGTTCTCCCACGCGTCACAGACATACAAATATTGCCTAGGGGAATCTCCGATCACGCACCCTTGCTGCTGTCATTGGATCTCTCCCTGGGCTCAGTAGACAGGATATGGAGGCTCTCTAGATTCTGGATTTCAGACACTGCTGTGGACTCCCAATTCAGAACTGAATTGATTGACTTCTGGGCGGTTAACGAAGGCTCAGCTGACCCCACAGTTGTGTGGGATGCTTTTAAAGCTACGACGAGGGGACACTACCAGACCATAATTGCCAGAGTTCGCAGGGAGCGTAAGGCAGACTTGATAAAAGCTGAGAGAGAGGCGAGCAGTGCTGAGGCTCTCTTTGTTCGTACTCGAGACCCTATACACTATTCACAGTTACAACTTATGACGAAGGAGGTTATTCGTCTCCGTACCTCTCTTACCCAGAAGAAAATGCTGGCTCAATCCCAACGGATCTTTGAGCAGGGAGAGCAGTCAGGCCGTCTGTTGGCCTGGCTCTCTAGAGAGCAGGCGGGAGGAATGAGCATCTCACATATCAGGGACTTCTCGGGACAGCTGACCCACACACCTGAGGGGATCAATAGTTGTTTTGCGGAATTCTACGAATCCCTCTACACGTCCAGGGTAGACTATGATAGGGAGGATTTGGTGGCATACCTAGATGACATAGATATCCCCACTCTTACGGTAACGTATCGTGACAAACTCGACGCCCCAATTACGTCCTTAGAGATAATCCAAGCACTTAAATCAATGCAAGCAGGGAAAACTCCGGGTCCCGATGGCATCCCTGTGGAGTTTTACAAACAATATGCTATAGAACTAGTTGATAAACTTTGGGGCCTCTTCTCTGCATCGACGCGCCTCGAGAAACTCCCGGACACGATGAGTGACGCGATTATAGTGGTGATCCCAAAGCCAGGGAAAGACCCCACATTATGCTCCTCATATCGTCCCATATCCCTTCTGAATGTGGATGCAAAAGTACTGGCAAAAGTTTTGGCCAATAGGCTTAATTTGGTCATTACTGCCCTGATCCACAGAGACCAAACAGGCTTCATGCCCGGAAGAGGCACTGACATCAATATCAGACGCCTTCATACACACATAGACAGGTCGGATGGGAAGACTAAAGGAACGGTGGCCTCACTCGACGCGGAGAAGGCTTTTGACTCCGTCGAGTGGGGCTACCTATGGGAGGTGCTCTCACGATTTGGGTTTGGCCCGGGTTTCACGAACTGGCTCCGTATGCTCTACCGTAATCCTTCAGCTAGAATTCGTACCAATGGCTGCCTATCAGGGAAGTTCCAATTATCCCGGGGTACGAGACAGGGTTGTCCCCTCTCCCCGGGCTTATTTGCTCTGGCAATGGAGCCCCTGGCCATATTGTTGAGGGCGGATCCTGGTGTAAAGGGTCTCCAGGTAGGTCCAATCGAGGAAAAGATATCGCTGTATGCGGACGATGCTCTGCTTTATCTAGCGGACGCGTCGTCCTCTTTACAGACTGCACTGGAACTAATTAATCGTTTCGGGGGGTACTCAGGGATTCGCATCAATTGGGACAAGTCGGTTCTTTTCCCACTCCATCCCTCGACCCCTAGGGTGCCTCATCCACAGCTCAAATGGGTAGATGACTTTAAATACCTAGGGATTAAAATTAGTGGTAAAGTCCAGGACTATTTAGAAAATAATCTGCGACCACTCACGACACATCTAACGGCTAGGTGTGCTGCATGGCGTTCCCTTCCATTGACCCCCGTCGGCAGAGTCAATCTGCTAAAAATGATTTATCTTCCCAAATATTTATATTTCTTCCGCAATACCCCCATTCACATCCCCAAGGCCTTTTTCCGGAGGTTGGAGAGTCTGCTGATACAATTTGTCTGGGCGGGGAGGCCGCCCAGGGTGGCCAAACAGATCCTCTATCTCCCACTTTCGGGGGGTGGACTGGCACTGCCGAATTTTCAAATTTATTATTGGGCAGCTGTCCTGGTCACGATACGGTGGTGGTTCTCCCAGCCCACACAGAACCCAGCGGTCACTCTGGAAGCGGCCATTCTGGGATCCTTTGCTGCCCTGAGCAATCTCCCGTTTCGTGGTCTTAGGGCCAATTCGTCCATGACAAATCTAATGCGAACCACCGTGAGGGTCTGGCAGGAGGCTAGGAAGAAATACGCAAAACCTAATCACATCTCACCACATATGCCCCTTTGGGGTAACCCTATGCTTCCCCACTTTTATAGCATACCGGACCCCTCCTTGTGGGCAAAGAAGGGAATCCTTACCTTAAAACATATAGTTCAGGACGGTAGGCTTATGACTTTTCAGGCTCTGAGGCAATCGTTTGCTATCCCGTCCTCCTTTCAATTCAGGTACTGGCAGCTGAAGCACGCTTTTGAAGCCCAGTTCCCTGCCCCCCTCACTCTGGAACCTGACTCCATTGAGCGGGTCCTGATTTCCAGTGTGATGGGGAAACCTCTCTCAACACTGTATCTATACCTTACAGTGGAGTATGACACCAAACTGACTAAAACCTGGGAAAAGTGGAGGATGGATATTCCTTCTTTGGATGAGGAAGAGTGGAGGGAGTGTTTGATTTCCTACATTCCTTCCATGATAGCTGCAAAAGATAGATTCGTACAATTTAAGTTCCTACACAGAGCGTACTTCACCCCACAGAGATTATCGCGCATTTACCAGCAAAGAGATCCCAACTGCCAAAGATGCAGACAGGAGGTGGGCACCTTCTGGCACATGGTCTGGTCCTGTCCCAAACTCCAACCTTTCTGGACTGAAGTGGCCTCCACACTGGGCAATGTCACAGGATTAAAGGTACCGGTTGATCCTCAAATATTATTACTCAGCCATTTCGAAGATATTGAGGGAGATAGGTATAGTAAATTGTGTCTTACCTTCTCATTATATTACGCTAGACGTGAAATTTTACTCAGATGGAAACTGGTGGAGCCTCCTACTCTAGCCTCATGGAAAAAGTCGGTGAACTTGGTACTTCCTCTATACAGAATGACATATGAAAGTAGGCAATGCCCAGGGAAATTTGATAAAATTTGGTCCTCATGGGTAGATGCTTCTGGGGACCCTGAGCCCCCTACCCCTTAAATTGTGACGCGAAACACCTTAGAGCACACTTGCTACCACATGTTTACTCTCCTTCAGCCCTGGTCCCCCCCCATCCCCTTCCGTCCCCTCCCCTCTCCCCCTTCCTCCTCCCCTCCTCCCCCCCCCCCCCCCCCAATCCTTCCCGGCCCCCCCCCCGCCTAGGTTTAATCGAATACTGATTACTTACATAAAGTTACCTAAGATTCTATAATATTATAATGCATTAAGCCATGCTGTTGAGTGATACTTCTCACATCTGCACAGTATGTTTGATAAATAGTGGTTACTGGATGTTGGTAGAGATTTTATTGTCCTTAATGTTTTTGTACTGAATGAACTAACTCAATTTGTATTGTAATGCTGATTTGTTCAATAAAAAAGCTTCTGTTAAAAAAAAAGAAATCTGCCGGTGAAAGTGCATGAACACACCACGACTTCTGACACTCCTCTCCGGATAAAGGGTGTCCAAGTTCAATCCCTGTTTTCTCCCTGCCACCACCTAAACAGCAGTTACGTCTGCAAATGGATCTGTTTATTGATCCCTTTCTTAATAAGTTTGTTGACTTTGCAACATTAACTTTGTTTCTTCTTCTATATTGTTTGCTTGCTTTTATTTTTTTTATGATGGAAGCACGCCGACCAGTAGTGGACGAAGATACAATTGGCCACAGTGAGAAATTAACCTGCACA
This sequence comes from Lithobates clamitans, assembly GCA_037952925.1. Classification (NCBI taxonomy): domain Eukaryota; kingdom Metazoa; phylum Chordata; class Amphibia; order Anura; family Ranidae; genus Lithobates; species Lithobates clamitans. The sequence continues at coordinate 631,442 of JBBGZY010001141.1, forward strand.
ACGATGCCGCACACTCCCCGAAACTATCTACATGCCAATTAACTGCCTATCCATAAACGCCAGGGGCTTAAATCACCCTGTCAAACGGCGCTCTATGTGGGCCGAGGCCCTTAAACACAAAGCAGACATACTATGTGTTCAGGAGACTCACTTCCAGGAATCCAAGGCACCGACATGCACCAACAAAGAGTACCCCCATGTGTTTCTGGCATGCACACCAGGACAAAAAAAGAGAGGAGTTCTAATTGCCCTGAGAAACACGATATCCTTTCAACACAAGGAAACCATTCTAGATGCTAACGGAAGATATATCATCCTCAAGGGCGATATTAACTCAACTCCATACACGGTGGTGTCTCTATACGCTCCTAATACACATCAAACCCGTTTTCTCAACAGGCTTCTTAAGAAGACGAAGTCCCACCTGTATGGCAACCTCATACTTTGCGGTGACTTTATTCTCATTATGGACCTGAAACTAGACACGACAAATACCAAAATGAATGGTAACACGTTTCTGAACAAAACCATTCATAGTGCAGAACTCTTTGATACTTGGCATTGCTTAAACGCAAATGCTAGAGATTACACTTTTTTCTCCCATAGGCATTGTTCTTATTCACGAATCGACTTATTCTTTACTGATAAATGGTTAGTACAGAAAGTCTCCTCTGCACGGATACATGATATCACGTGGTCTGACCATGCAGCTGTTACTATTACTATCAATGACCAGGTTGTCTCCTCTTCTCCACCCATCTGGCGCAATAACACCAGAATATTACAAGAACCCCGCACGTCCAAAATCATATCTCAACACCTTAGCAATTTTTTTCATGAAAATGCAAAATCGGTAGAAAACCCTTTTACTCTATGGAACGCCCATAAGGCATATATGAGGGGAATACTAATTCAATTAAGTGCTAAAGAAAAGAAGCGACACACAGCCCATATGAACTCCATTCTGTCAGATATACACTCCTTAGAATCACAAAATAAACAAAAGCTTGATCTGAATCTCACACAACAACTTTCCTCACTGAGAAACAAACTAAGAGATATATTGACCCAACAATATGACTACCACTTACGCAGACTGAAATTGAACTCATATGCTAATGCCAATAGAGCAGGCAAATACTTGGCCAATCGAATAAAAGCACTACAATCCAAATCAAGAATCACACATCTGATTCACCCCACCCTCAAACACAAAATCACTAATCCAAAGGACATTGCCAACCAATTCGCCAATTACTACAGTAGTCTGTACAATATTAAAGATGACTCTACTACACACCAACCAACTCTACCAAATATACAAAAATTCCTTCACAATTTAAAGCTACCTTCCTTATCGGAATCCCAAATCAGCTTACTCAACTCCCCATTCACTATACCCGAAATTGAAAATGCATTAGCCTCCCTACTTAATGGCAAATCGCCAGGACCTGATGGGTTCTCCAATGAGTATATTAAAATATACAAATCACACCTTACACCATATCTTCATCAGGTCTTTACCAAAGCAGCAGACACATCATCCTTCCCCCCAGAAATGCTAAAGGCATACATAGTTACTCTGCCAAAGCCAGGCAAGGACCCTAATACACCACCTAATTTTCGTCCAATCTCCCTACTAAACACAGACATAAAGATATACGCAAAACTCTTATCACAAAGACTTGCGGAATGCGTCCTATCCCTTATACAACGCGATCAGATGGGCTTCATGAAGGGGAGACAAACCTCAGATGCTACACGGAGAATGGTCAATATAATCCACTATGCTGTTAAAAAACAAACGCCTTCTCTGCTGCTTTCAATTGACGCAGAGAAGGCGTTTGACAGGGTCCACTGGAAATATATGTCAATGACTTTGTCCAAGTTTGGTTTTTGTGGTCATATACTAAACGCAGTGCTGGCCCTGTACTCTTGCCCTTCTGCGCAGGTGTACACATCCAGCATGCTTTCCATACCATTTCAGATAACTAATGGTACTCGCCAGGGCTGCCCTCTATCCCCAACGATCTTCAACCTCATGATTGAACCCCTGGCGGAGGCCATTAGAACTCACAATGATATACATGGATTCCATTTTGACACCTCACACCATGTCATCAATTTATTCGCAGATGATGTGATCCTCATGCTATCAAACCCACTAACATCCCTCCCAGCAGCACACGAAATATTGAAATCTTTTAGTGATATCTCATATTATAAAGTAAATTTTTCAAAATCCCTCATACTTGATTTGGGTGTACCGAAAGCAGACTGTCTTGAACTACAACATTCCCTCCCATACGCATGGAGCACTAAAGGCATAAAATATCTGGGCATTACCCTAACTAGCGATATCACTTCACTAATGGATATCAATATGAAGACACTCATTCACAAACTAGAAACTCAAACTTGTAATGTAGCAAAACGAGAACTATCTTGGTTAGGTAGGCTAGCAGCATTTAAAATGCTGATTCTCCCTCAAATTTTATACATATTCCGAGTGCTTCCACTTGCTATTCCGGAACATTATCTTAAATCCCTCTCTAACCTTCAATGGAAACTCTTATGGGGATCCAAAAAAGCAAGATGCTCTAAACCCAATCTAATACCCCACAAATCTGTAGGGGGTGCAGGCCTGATAGACATACATGACTACATGTGGGCGACTAGACTTGACCAACTCAAATACTGGTTCTTGACCGCGGATAGTCCGCTATGGGTTGACATAGAAAGATATTTAGCTCCTTTACCAGACCTGCAAACGGTCCTCTTAGGTGACACTTGGATACCTTGGAACCTCAAACACCTACCCCCAACTATCGTAATATCATTACAAGCCTGGAGATTCCTCCTAACACGCACACTTAGTAACAGCAAGACAATAGATTTTACTCTACCTCTAAGCATGATTGAAGCTAACATTCCAATGATTTCTTTGAAAATGCTCCCCAACCATGGGATAAAAAAAGTACATGACCTCCTCACACACAACACACCACAATCGGCAGAACACCTTATGAAAACTCACAATATACCTCAACATATGCTCTTCACGTGTTTGCGAGTATCTCACTTTATGAAAAAAAATCCAATAGGTACCCTCAAACTCCCACCCTCCATATGGCGACACCTCACCCAAGGTGAAAAAAACAATAAGGGTATATCACTATATTACAACACGCTACAGAATAAAAGAGTGTTCAAAAAATCCGCAGTACATATGAAGTGGGACATGGACATAGGCAAAACGCTTACTGAAGACCAATGGAAATTCATGTTTCAAACCTTACACCGTGCCTCACACTGTATTAATCACTGGGAATCTTCAATAAAAGTGGTGAACCGATGGCAATACACCCCATGCAGAATTGCACACATATTTCCCAACACGTCACCCCTGTGCTGGAGGGATTGTGGACATAAGGGTCACCTTCTTCACAGGTTCTGGGAATGCCCCAACGTAGTTAGCTTCTGGAATCAAACTTTTAAACTCATCTCGTCTATCACAGGAATACTCACATCCCCAAATCCCGCATTGGCTATCGTACTAATAGGGCTAGAAAAATTTCCGCAAAACATGAGACATATAGTCACCCATATACTACTAGTAGCTAGGTCCCTGGTACTCCAAAACTGGAAAAATACCCTAACACTCAATATAAATGAGGTGATCAGAAAAGTGCAACAAAATTATACATTTGAACGTCTCTTAGCAATTAATTCACTTTACTGTGATAAATTCGACAAATGTTGGGTGTTATGGACTAGCAAATATCAGTATACATAAGTATCTGTAAGTATATATTCCTGTAATTCTAAATACGATCACTCTGGCTCTGTGCTTCCTAACCAAACTTGTTAATTATATTTGTTTACATTTTTCTTCATTTTTTTTTTATTCTTCTGTGTTTCAACCCTGTCTTTGTATGCTATTGACAAACTCAATAAAAAACCTTTTAAAGTTAAAAAAAAAGAGAGATTAGGACCAGCCCACTACATTACCACCCTGGACTTGACCAAGGGATATTGGCAGATTCCACTATCCCCAGAGGCCAAGGAAAAAATTGCATTTGCCACTCCAGAGGGTGTATGGCAGTATGCCAGAATACCCTTTGGTTTGCATGGGGCCCCAGCCACCTTCCAGCGGGCCATGGATTTCATTCATAAGGATTTCTCAGGAGCTTACCTTGATGACATTGTCATCTTTAGTCATGACTGGGAGAGCCACTTGCCAAAAGTCCAGTTGCTCTTAGATGCACTCCGAAGAGCAGGGTTCACAGTGAACCCATAAAAGAGCAAGATTGGGTTGGAGGAAGCCCGCTACCTGGGTTATGTTGTAGGCAATGGCATGATTAAACCCCAACTAAACAAGGTCGAGGCCATCCAAAATGGCCCCGTCCCCTCACAAAGAAGCAAGTGCTTTCCTTCCTTGGCATTGTGGGCTACTATAGGAGGTTTATCCCCAACTTTACCAGCTTGGCAGCGCCACTAACTGATCTTACCGAAGGAAGGAAAGCAGCTGTTGTTCAGTGGACTGCTGAAGCCTAAGCAGCATTCTGCCGTCTGAAGCAAGCTTTGTGCCAGGAACCAGTGCTAATAGCTCACGACTTCCAAAAAGAGTTCCTGGTACAAACCGATGCATCAAAGTTGGGTCTGGGAGCATTTCTGTCCCAGATAGTTGGGGGAGAAGAGCACCCTGTGGTGTACTGGACACAGGAACTCTCACCTGCTCATAGGAATTATTCCATTGTGGAAAGAGGGTGTCTGGCAATCAAATGGGCTTTGGAGACACTCCGTTACTACCTGTTGGGCTGGCCATTCAAGCTAGCGTCAGACCATGCCCCCCTTACGTGGATGGCCCAAAATAAGTATAGGAACTCCAGAATTACCCGGTGTGTTTTCTGGCCCTACAAGACTTCTAGTACATAGACCAGGAAAGGTACATCAGAATGCGGATGCCCTTTCCCAGGTCTATTGCCACTTGGTTTGTGGTGTCCAGACCCCTGGCCTGGAACAGGGAATGGGGGGGATATATAGAGAGGGTCAGTCTGGGGCAGGGTGAAGAAGGGGTTAATTGAAGAGGGCAGGTACTTCCCCTTCAGACCTGCTTATTGCCACCTGGGCTGAAAATGTCAGAGGGGAGCTGTTTGAGTGGGAGAGAGAGAGACACAGCATCACGCTGTGTGAAAGGATCCTTTGCTGGATTGTGTACCTGCTGGGGTGAGCAAGACTGTAGCTCTGGCTAGAGCCATGTACTTTATCTTTATATCAGCCTGTAATTTTTTCTGTTTGTTTTGCTGAATTAAGCCATTTTAATTTACTGAACTATTTGAACCAGCTTTTTACCCCTCTGATCCCCTACAATACATATATATATATATATATATATATATATATATATATATTGGGGGTGCGCATCTTGACTGGTCTCACGATTCAATTCGATTACGATTATCTGGTCAATGATTTGATTCTATTCTGCGGTGCATCACGATGCATCACGATTACAAACGAGCTCCCATTTCCGCTTGGGCCGCCTAGGCGGCCCTTCCACCCTGTAGTCTTCTAGGAGACATCACAGTTCCCAAAAGATTGCCCGGCTATGCAGGAAAGCGCAGTGAGACATGCGCACCCGGCTGTGAAGCTGCAAGGTGTCACAGCCGAATGCCCACAGTAGTATTGCCAGCACTGTGGACAGGCAGGGGAGAGAAGGGAGGGTTTGGGTGGCCACGTCGCTGGATTGTGGGACAGGTGAGTGTCTATTTATTAAAAGTCAGAAGATGCACTTTTTTTGTAGCTGCTGACTTCTAATAAACAAAAAATTGACTGGAACTCTGCTTTGAATTAAAAATAACCTCACTCCCTTAAAAAGTGCACTAGTCCGGTGCACTACAGGGTACAGAGATTCACACACACACGGCTGCTGGGAGGTCAGAAGGGATAGAATCCACAATTGACAAACAGCCCTGTGAAGTTCCCTGTACTGTCTCTGTGCTGACCAGTGGCAGCTGGTGCTCAAAATTTTTTGGGGGGCGCAAACAAACTGAAAGATACTAAACCTCCCCCATCAAATGCAGCCTCACTGTGCCCATCAAATGCAGCCACTGTGCCCATCAAACTCAGCCACTGTGCCCATCAAACTCAGCCACTGTGCCCATCAAACGCAGCCACTTGTGCCCGTCAAACGCAGCCACTTGTGGCCATCAAATGCAGCCACTTGTGCCCGTCAAATGCAGCCACTGTGCCCGTCAAACGCAGCCACTGTGCCTGTCAAATGCAGCCACCTGTGCCCAAACGCAGCCACTTGTGCCTGTCAAACGCAACCACCTGTGCCCGTCAAACGCAGCCACCTGTGCCCGTCAAACGCAGCCACCTGTGCCCATCAAACGCAGCCACCTGTGCCCAACTGCAGCCACTTGTGCCCGTCAAACGCAGCCACCTGTGCCCAAACGCAGCCACTTGTGCCCGTCAAACGCAGCCACCTGTGCCCATCAAACGCAGCCACCTGTGCCCGTCAAATGCAGCCACCTGTGCCTGTCAAACGCAACCACCTGTGCCCATCAAATGCAGTGACTTGTGCCTGTCAAACGCAGCCACCTGTGCCCAAATGCAGCCACCTGTGCCCAGATGTAGCCATCTGTGCCCAAACGCAGCCACCTGTGCCCATCAGACGCAGCCAGCTGTGCCCAAACGCAGCCACCTGTGCCCATCAAACACAGCCACTTGTGCCCAAACGCAGCCACCTGTGCCCGTCAAACGCAGCCGCCTGTGCCCCAACGCAGCTGCCTGTGCCCAAACGCAGCCGCCTGTGCCCGAACGCAGCCACTTGTGCCCATCAAACTCAGCCACTGTGCCCATCAAATGCAGCCACTTTGCCCATCAAACGCAGCCACTTGTGCCTGTCAAACGCAGCCACTTGTGCCCGTCAAACGCAGCCACTTGTGCCCGTCAAACGCAGCCACTGTGCCCGTCAAACGCAGCCACTGTGCCCATCAAATGCAGCCACCTGTGCCCAAACACAGCCACTTGTGCCCGTCAAACACAGCCACCTGTGCCCAAACGTAGCCACCTGTGCCCAAACGCAGCCACTTGTGCCCAAACGCAGCCACTTGTGCCCGTCAAACGCAGCCACTTGTTCCTGTCAAACGCAGCCACTGTGCCCGTCAAACGCAGCCACTGTGCCCGTCAAATGCAGCCACCTGTGCCCAAACGCAGCCACTTGTGCCCGTCAAACGTAGCCACTTGTGCCCATCAAATGCAGCCACCTGTGCCCAAACGCAGCCACCTGTGCCCAAACGCAGCCACCTGTGCCCAAACGCAGCCACTTGTGCCCGTCAAACGCAGCCACTTGTGCCCGTCAAACGCAGCCACTTGTGCCTGTCAAACGCAGCCACTGTGCCCGTCAAACGCAGCCACTGTGCCCGTCAAATGCAGCCACCTGTGCCCAAACACAGCCACTTGTGCCCGTCAAACGCAGCCACTTGTGCCCGTCAAACGCAGCCACTTGTGCCTGTCAAACGCAGCCACTGTGCCCGTCAAACGCAGCCACTGTGCCCGTCAAATGCAGCCACCTGTGCCCAAACGCAGCCACTTGTGCCCGTCACACGCAGCCACTTGTGCCCATCAAATGCAGCCACTTGTGCCTGTCAAACGCAGCCACTGTGCCCGTCAAACGCAGCCACTGTGCCCGTCAAATGCAGCCACCTGTGCCCAAACGCAGCCACTTGTGCCTGTCAAACGCAGCCACTTGTGCCCGTCAAACACAGCCACCTGTGCCCATCAAACGCAGCCACCTGTGCCCAAACGCAGCCACTTGTGCCCGTCAATAGCAGCCACCTGTGCCCAAACGCAGCCACTTGTGCCTGTCAAATGCAGCCACTTGTGCCCGTCAAACGCAGCCACCTGTGCCCATCAAACGCAGCCACCTGTGCCCAAACACAGCCACTTGTGCCCGTCAAACGCAGCCACCTGTGCCCAAACGCAGCCACTTGTGCCCGTCAAACGCAGCCACCTGTGCCCATCAAACGCAGCCACCTGTGCCCGTCAAATGCAGCCACTTGTGCCCGTCAAATGCAGCCACCTGTGCCCAAACGCAACCACCTGTGCTCAAACGCAGCCATCTGAGCCCAAACGCAGCCACCTGTGCCCGTCAAACGCAGCCACTTGTGCCCAAACGCAGCCGCCTGAGCCCGTCAAACGCAGCCGCCTGTGCCCAAACGCAGCCACCTGTGCCCAAACGCAGCCACCTGTGCAGCCATCACTAACCCCCCCCACAATTACTTTCTTTTAATAAATGTTGTATTACAATGGATGCTGTGCCCCCGCTGTATGTGCTTTTTAAAAAACGATGTCACTTCATACTGAATTTCGCCGTAGTACGATCATGTGACTCCCGGTTCGTCCCGCCCCTCTCCGCTCTCCTCTCCGCTCTCCTCTCACGTGTCTCCTGAGTCCTGACGTCAGCGGGGAATTCTCAGTCCCGCCCGCTGACTATAGTTATCGTATCAGAAGAGAGGCGGGCGGGACTGAGAATTCCCCACTGACGTCAGGACTCAGGAGACGGAAGAGAAGAGCAGAGAGGGGCGGGACGGGCCGGGAGTCACATGATCGTACTACGGCGAAATTCGGTATGAAGTGACATAATTTTTTAAAAAGCACATACAGCGGGGGCACAGCATCCATTGTAATACAACATTAATTAAAATAAAGTCATTTTAAAAATACGCTCGGAGCGCTTTCCCAGGAAGGGCGGGGCTAGTAGTAATGACGGCACCGGACATCAATTTTCCGATCCTTTAGCATCGATGCCGCATTGTGGACACCCGAATCGCGATGCATCGATGCAACAATTAATTTCAGCACCCCTAATATATATATATATATATATATCTCTATGTCACTCTAATATAGATAAGTAAAAATACACACAGTTCCTCATTTTTTTTTTCATATGCCTGACCTAGGCTTGGAGTTCCCCTGTACCAGTTAGTCATTTTTTTACAGACAGATGTATCTTTCCTGAGAGTACATTTTGGTTCATGTGTGTAATGTTTTCAGTATAGCTTTATTGCATTAAAGTGACCCTGTTACTAGAATAAATACAGAAAAGTGCCCCCTCTAAAGAAAAGGGTTAACTTACTACTCCCATGCAACCAATCATCACTGTATAGCAGAGATACATCTTTTTGAAATCTTCAGAATCTGATCATTTAGGTGAGTGAATGCCTGGTTCCCGGCTGCATGTTGTAGTTCATCTTACCAGCCCTTGTTTCTCCAGGACACAATAGGGAAGTAGGGCCCAAGGTAGCAAACCACTAAGCACAGCAATAAACTAGATGACCAAACATACCCAAAGGCATGTTGCATAATGATGATACTTTAGCAGCAGTATCTTTGCAAAGCAGCTCAGACTGATGTTGGGGCATTAGAAGAGGCAAGTACCAATTCTTTACTCTACAGGGAGATGTTAACATATTGAGGGCTCATATTAATGGGCATGGTTTTCCAGCGAATGACATGCTTTTGGAACACATTGATCATTTAGAGGTTGTGTTTGATCTTCTTGCATTGCCCTGCATATCTTTGGGTTCACCTTGTCCTGTTGAGGAGCATTTGAACTGCATGCAAAGCAGGACAAATATAGCCTTTTCTTACCAAACACTACATTTCCACTCAGATGTATATGATTATGTTTTAATATCAAATATGGCATTTGACAGGAATACCCATTGGCATAAACCCTATAGCTAATGACAGGGTCAAAATGAAGAAAACGGCTGCACACCAACATAACAAAAGTCCATTTATTGAGTGTTATTAAAAGTGCATAATACACATCACATTGACACGTTTCACACAACTAACTGTGCTTTACTCATAACAAGGGTTTTGAGTAAGCACAGTTAGTTGTGTGAAATGCGTCAACCTCTGTTACCAGCTAAAGTACTTGTGATGTGTGTCATGCACTTTTAATATCACTCAATAAATGGACTTTTGTTATGTTGGTGTGCAGCCATTTTCTTCATTTTTGCTGAAAACGGCAGACGAGACGAGGCGTGCACCTGCATGGGGAGTCCATCCCCACCTAACCACACCTGGACCTACTCACCTGGAGCAGTGTCTTTCTCTGCTAATGACAAGGTCACTTTAGCTTTGTAATGTTATTTATTTTAGCTATTTGAATCCTTATGAAGTTTCCCATGAAGTGTTCCAAAACAAAGCTAAAATTCAAAGAGATTTCTAAACTCGCATACTATTTTTTTTTTTAAAATAAAATCTACATTTATATTTATAAGTAATTTAGCAAACAAAGAGTTACTTTGATTACATGTAAAATTATTACGAGTACAGATGGCCCATTCTGATTAAGAAGTGAACCATATTTACTTATTTTAGTCTACAGGGCTTTGCAGCTCAAACAACTTACATATTAAATTTGTGAACAGCTTGGTCGCATGTGGTTATGTTCTGCAAAGTTGACCTTCATATTATCTACTGCAAATTTCAGAAACAATTTTGTTTTGATTTTTAACAAACAAAATATTAATAATTTAATTCAAGTAACTTTTTTTCCCTACATTAAATACAGGAGTCAATTTGATGTTTGGCATGTAAATTGCACATCAGTAATTCAAAAAAACTTACTTTTTAAAATGCAGTAGATTTTACTAAAATGGCAGAATGCATTAAGTAATTTACTTTGACCAAGTCTGATTTCAAGCATCATATAACAACAGCCTACCAAATGTTTTTCCACTTATGGCCCATACATACGATCCGAATATCGTACGAAAACGGTCATCCGAGGAAGGATCGTACGATATTCGGATCGTGTGTACACTACTTTTGAAAGACGATCACGACCGTTCATCCAATATTATTCGATCGGACATACCCGAAAATTTTCCTCGTACGATTCAAGATCGTACGATTTTCATTTAGTCAGTATAGTTGTCGTCCGAAAATACAATACATATACATTACAACACATGACATCACTTCTGATTTTTTTGTCTGTCGTAAGAGAATTTTCGTGACTTTATTTAGCTATTCAATTTCTACTTGTGACCATTAAGCAAGAACGGTCATACAATCGGTCGTACGATATTCGGATCGTGTGTATGGGCCATTATTGGTAATGTTATACAATAGTGATGCTACATTGTAGCATCTAAATGTTTTGATCATAATAGTAAAAAGCTTTAGGGATACATTGAGGTGTCTGTTTTCTTCTTGCTCTTCCATTTTGAAAGAACTGTTTTAACCACTGAATTAGGCCACAAACACATTTGAAGTGTGATATAAATCCACATTATGGGGACCAAATGTCTTTGCAAGCACAGTTAACTTGTAAAAGTCGCAGTGCCTTCATTGTTCTGTTTGTGCAGAAAGTAGAGCTACACTACCTGTGGAGAACTACAGGAGAACTGCAGAGAACTACAGGGGGTGGATACTAGACCAATCACCTTGCACAAGGAGAGAGCAGCAGTAACAGGTCTTTATTATTGGAAGCTCCTCTAATAGAAATACACAAAGCACCACAGTATTTACGTAAGAACAAACATGCATGTTGTATTAAGACACTATTTGTTCAGCTTTAATAATAAAAACTGTTCACCCATTACAGTATAAGTGAACCTGCCACATATGAGGCAAAATTATGGTTTTCTAAAACAGATGGAGACATTTGGTATTAGGTTGGAAGCAGCAGTTTGTCTATGGGACAATTTGTTAATTTATTGCACGTGTTAAAGCGGAGTGCCACCCATTTAAAAGTCAGTAGCTACGAAAAGTTTAGCTGCTGACTTTTAATAAACAAACACTCACCTGTCCCACGGTTCAGCGATGCGGGCACCCGAAGCCTTGCTCTTCACCCTCTCCTCTCTGCGGTGCCGGCATTTTAAGTGTGGGCACCTGGCTGTGGCTTCACAGCCAGGCACGTACTGCACATGCACAAGCTGCCCTGAGTGTTATGAATGCCTGGGCAATCTTCTAGGACCTGTGACGTGTCCCAGAAGATTGCAGGGAGGGAGGGAGAGAGGTGAACTTCCGCTCAGCACTGCGGCATCAGGAGAGGAAGTGGGAGCTGGGTACCTGTGAAGACTAGGTCCCCCCCCCCCCAAAAAAATGACATGCCAAATGTGGCATGTCAGGGGGTCACAAGTACTTAAAGCGGGAATGTTCCATTTTTGGGTTGGAACACCGCTTTAAAGTCTGCATTTTTTTGCTAGAAATTATTGTAACCCCCCCCAAAAAAAAGTATATACACTATATTACCCAAAGTATTAGTCCGTAGGGTCTTAGATACATTCCTAAACTATGTGGACAGCCTTCCAAGAATAGTTGAAGCTGTTATAGCTGCAAAGGGTGGGCCAACTCAATAATGAACCCTACCGACTAATGCGCCGTACACACAGTCGGACATTGATCGGACATTCCAACAACAAAATCCATGGATTTTTTCTGACGGATGTTTGCTCAAACTTGTCTTGCATACACACGGCCGCACAAAGTTGTTGGAAAATCCAATTGTTCCGAACGCAGTGACGTACAACACGTACGTCGGGACTATAAACGGGGCAATAGCCAATTGCTTTAATCCCTTAATTTATTCTGAGCATGCGTGGCACTTTGTCCGTCGGATTTGTCTACACATGATCAGAATTTAAAGGATCGGATTTTGTTGTCGGAAAATTTTATTGCATGCTCTCAAACTTTGTGTGTCGGAAATTCAGATGGAAAAAGTCCGATGGAGCCCACACACGGTCGTAATTTCCGACAACAAGCTCCGATCGCACATATTCTGTCGGAAAGTCTGACCGTGCATACAGGGGATTAGACTGGGATGCTATTAAAGTTTATTTGCGTGTAAAGGCAGGTGTCCAAATACTTTTGGTAATATAGTGTATTCCCTGAAAGCAGAGAGCCCAAAGAATAAAATGGTGGTAATTGAAACTTTTTAAGATATCCTATTGCTCCAATGGTAAATTGGAGGGAAATGCTTTCGTGACCAAAGATTCAAGCTGTACAGGTTGGGAGAGGCTGAGCCATGTAAAGCTGATGATACCAACATTCAAAATGAGCAATGGTTGAGTCTGGAATGATAGTGAGTGCAGCAGTGTCATGGTCTGTGAGCCTTAATATGTATGTATTAGGATCATTAGATCTGGTCAGATTTGCCAATAGTGAACAAACATTATTGGCTATAAATATATGGCTTGTACACATAAGTGTTAGGAAGAATCATTGCTTCCTGCCATGCCTTTTTGGATTAGAATATATTGCAAATGGGATGATATTTATAGGCTTGTGTGACCCTTTTTTGCAAACTGGCATAAGGCTGCCTATAATCTCCACCCTGAGAAAAAATGTAATCAACACAGATTTGATCAATTCTAAAAAATGCGAAATGTGCTTTAGAATTGCAGAAGTAATCCAGCTGATGCAAATTTAAAAGTCTACAAGTGTATACCATAGAATAAATTGAGGAGGTCCCTTCTCAAATGTTTCTGAGGTAGTTTTAGGAGTTTTTAGTGCTGTTGGTGTAAACTATACAGAGGGAATAAGTTGTGTCTGCAATTTTCAATATGATCAATGCATATCCCTGGGTCAATTTCTATTTAAAGCAGAGTGTAAGGCATGTCCTTGTTGAGAAATATTACAACCACTCTTTTTTTAGTCTTGAAGAAGGGAGCAATAATTTCCCCAATCCAAGAATCTTTATGTGCAGCTATTTGTATCTTTCCAATCCATTAACTAAAGTAAGATGATATCCAATACTAGTCTCCAAGATGTAGAAGAGCCTTTTTCCTCTTTGGTGGACTGTTATGGCCATCTACTGTACATTCCAGGGGATCAGTTTTAGATGCATTGGGCATAAAAAGGTATGAGTGCTCTGTGGGTGTCATGATGAGTCAGGAAAGCGCGCTAAGAAAAGGAAATAGTACCCCTGAGTTAGAATCAGCTGCCCCAACTAACTTCTGTATTCCACTGAATTAAAACTTTTAATTCTGATGATAATGGTGTCAGAGGCGTAACTAAAACCTTCAGGGCCCTGGTGCAGGAAACCTTGAAGAGCCCTCATGACCGACTGGTCCCAGAGCCCTTTCCATCAGTCCAGAGTCCCAGTTACATCAGACCCGAGAGCAGCTGGCAGAGGAAAGGGAGGAGTTTGTGCACTTGTGCAGAGAGCTAATCCTGCCCCCCCCTACATCACAGGGGCCCAAAACACATAAGGGACCCCCACCCCGCATATAGGCACTCACCAGGCTCTGGGCGCTGCAGCTGGCATCAGTGACGGGTGCACAGAGCCTGTGTCTGGTGGAGGAGGAGCAGGGCACTGTGTCTGTGTTGGGGGAAGACAGGTAGAGCAAGGGGACTCTGCATGGAGGGGGCTCTGCAAAGACTGAATGTGCTGCAGACCCTGTTCTCAGCAATCCTTCTCAGTGATCACTGGGGGGAGCCTCCACTGATCCTGGATCCCTTTACTCCGGCAGCGGGACCCTTTCCCCCCCATAGTGGCAGAATGTCAGGGCCAGGTCACAGGTGTGACCTTTGTGACCATGGTAGCTCCATCACTGAATGGTGTAGTGATTGATTGAGCTGTTATGCCGCATCCACACGGTCGGACTTTCTGGGAAGCTAGGTCCGACGTACTTGCCGCCAGATCGCGGGTGGAGGTTCACCTTCCAGCAGGACAATGGATTTAAACATACAGCCAGAGCTACAATGGAATGGTTTAGATCAGCTGTCACATTGCAGCCCATGGTCTGAGCACGGCCCGCACGATGCTCCTGCCCGGCCACCAGTGTAGTAGCAGTTATTGGTTTGCTAGGACCACGGGTTTCCCCAGCAACCAGTGGCATCATGTGTGTGCGCCGTGCCTCCTGTTCCCGACCATGGCTCTCGCTCCCACTCCCACTGGGCATGATGTCACGTGCGCGCTCCGCCCCTTGCTGCTTATGGCTTCACGGCTCCCTGCTCCTGGCTCTCACTTGCGAGGTACAGTATTTCACATTTTTGTAAATATTTTGTAAATATTTTATTATATTTTTTAATGTGACAACACTGAAGAAATGACACTTTGCTACAATGTAAAGTAGTGGGTGTACAGCTTGTATAACAGTGTAAATTTGCTGTCCCCCAAAATAACTCAACACACAGCCATTAATGTCTAAACCACTGGCAACAAAAGTGAGTACACCTCTAAGTGAAAATGTCCAAATTGGGCCGAAAGTGTCAATATTTTGTGTGGTCACCATTATTTTCCAGCACTGCCTTAACCCTCTTGGGCATGGAGTTTACCAGAGCTTCACAGGTTGCCAATGGAGTCCTCTTCCACTCCTCCATGACGACATCACAGGGCTGGTGGATATTAGAGACCTTGAGCTCCTCCACCTTCCATTTGAGGATGTCCCACAGATGATCAATAGGGTTTAGGTCTGGGGTCATGCTTGGTCAGTCCATCACCTTTACCCTCAGCTTCTTTAACAAGGCAGTGGTCGTCTTGGAGGTGTGTTTGTTTGGGGTCATTATCATGTTGGAATACTGCCCTGAAGCCCAGTCTCCAAAGGGAGGGGATCATGCTCTGCTTGAGTATGTCACAGTAAATGTTGGCATTCATGTTTCCCTAAGTGAAAATATCCAAATTGGGCCCAATTAGCCATTTTCCATCCCCGGTGTCATGTGACTTGTTAGTATTACAAGGTCTCAGGTGTGAATGGGGAGCAGGTGTGTTAAATTTGGTGTTATCGCTCTCACTTTCTCATATTGGTCACTGGAAGTTCAACATGGCACCTCATGGCAAAGAACTCTGAGGATCTGAAAAAAAGAACTGTTGCTCTACATAAAGATCGCCTAGGCCAGTGATGGCGAACCTTGGCATCCCAGATGTTTTAGAACTACATTTCCCATGATGCTCAACTACACTGCAGAGTGCATAAGCATCATGGGAAATGTAGTTCCAAAACATCTGGGGTGCCAAGGTTCGCCATCACTGGCCTAGGCTATAAGAAGATTGCCAAGACCTTGAAACTGAGCTGCAGCACGGTGGCCAAGACAATACAGTGGTTTAACAGGACAGGTTCCACTCAGAACAGGCCTCGCCATGGTCGACCAAAGGAGTTAAGTGCACGTGCTCAGCGTCATATCCAGAGTTTGTCTTTGGGAAATAGACATATGAGTGCTGCCAGCATTGCTGCAGAGGTTGAAGGGGTGGGGGGTCAGCCTTTCAGTACTCAGATCATACACCACACACTGCATCACATTGGTCTGAATGGCTGTTGTCCCAGAAGGAAGCCTCTTCTAAAGTTGATGCAAAAGAAAGCCTACAAACAGTTTACTGAAGACAAGCAGACTAAGGACATGGATTGCTGTAACCATGTCCTGTGATCTGATGAGACCAAGATAAACTTATTTGGTTCAGATGGTGTGTGGCGGCAACCAGATGAGGAGTACAAAGACAAGTGTATCTTGCCTACAGTCAAGCATATTGATATGAGTGTCATGGTTTGGGGCTGCATGAGTGCTGCCGGCACTGGGGAGCTACAGTTCATTGAGGGAACCATGAAAGCCAACATGTACTGTGACATACTAAAGCAGAGCATGATCCCCTCCATTTAGAGACTGGGCCGCAGGGCCGCAGAGCAGTATTCCAACATGATAACGACCCCAAACACACCTCCAAGACCACCACTGCCTTGCTAAAGAAGCAGAGGGTAAAGGTGATGGACTGGCCAAGCATGTCTCCAGACCTAAACCTGGAGGAGCGCAAAGTCTCTAAGGCCCCTTTCACACTGGGGTGGTGGGTGCGTCGGCGGTAAAGCGCCACTATTTTTAGCGTTTACCGTCAATTTTGCGCTGCTATTCCACTAGAGGAGGTAAAAGCCGCTAGCAGGGCGCTTTTACCTCCTCTAGTGGCTATGCTGGCGGTATAGCCGTGCTGCCCCATTGATTTCAATGGGAAGGAACGGTTTAGGAGCGGTGTATACACCGCTCCTTCACCACTCCAAAGATGTTGCTTGCAGGAGTTTTTTTAATGTCCTGCAAGTGCACCGCTCCAGTGTAAAAGCACTCAGGCTTTCACACCGGAGAGACAGGAGCTGCTCTTTACAGGCGCTGCTATTTTTTGCGCTGTAGCGCCTGTAAAGTGCCTCAGTGTGAAAGGGGTCTTACATACACCAGGACTCCAGTGGCAACCTGTGAAGCTCTGCTGAACTCCATGCCCAAGAGGGTTAAGGCAGTGCTGAAAAATAATGGTGGCCAGAAATATATGGTGGACAGAAAATATTGACATTTTGGGCCCAATTTGAACATTTTCACTTAGGGGTGTACTCACTTTTGTTGCCAGAGGTTTAGACATTAATGGTGTTGTGTTATTTTGAGGGGACAGCAAATTTACACTGTTATACAAGCTCTACACTCACTACTTTACATTGTAGCAAAGTGTCATTTCTTCAGTGTTGTCACATGAAAAGATATAATAAAATATTTACAAAAATGTGAGGGATGTACTCACTTTTGTGAGATACTGTAAATCTTACAGCTTCTGCCCCCCTGTAGCTTGCCGAATGTGCTGACTCCTGACCTCAATGTATGTGGGCCATAATTTGTTAAGGTGCACACTGATGGGCCGAATTTGTTAAGGTGCCTACTGATGGGCATATTTTGTTAAGGGGCACACTGTTGGGCACGTTTTGATGTGCCCATCAGAGTACCCCGTAACATAAAATGTGCCCATCAGCGTGCCCCCGAACATTATATGTGCCCATTAGCATGCTGCCACTAACATATGTGCCCATCAGCATGCCCCTTTAACATAAAATGTGCCCATCAGCATGCCCCTTTAACATAAAATGTGCCCATCGGCATGCCCCTTATTTTATGTTAAGGTACACTCTGATGGGCACATTTTATGTTAAAGGGGCATGGTAATAGGCACATTTTATGTTAAGGGGCACTCTGATGGGCACAACAAAATGTGCCCATCAGCATGCCCCTTAACATAAATGTACTCATCAGAGTGCCCCTTAACATAAAATAAGGGGCATGCTGATTGGCACATTTTATGTTAAAGGGGCATGCTGATGGGCACATTTTATGTTAAGGGGGCACACTGATGGGCACATATGTTAGAGGGCACTCTAATGGGCACATATTATGTTAGGGGACATGCTGATGGGCACATATTATGTTAAGGGGCACTCTGATGAGGATTAATGGGCAAATATTTCACTAGAGGTGCAAAGCTAATGCCCTGTACACACAAGCAGACTTTTCGACCGGACTGGTCCGACGGACCGAATCCGCCGGGCAATCCGACCGTGGGTCTGCGGGCGGGGGGCTTATCAGAATCTGGGAGCCCCCTTTAATAAGGGGGCCCCCTGATCCCAGCCCCCCCACCCTATGTGAATGAGTATGGGGTACATCGTACCCCTACCCATTCACCTGGGGAAAAAAGTGTCAATTAAATACACACTACACAGGTTTTTAAAGTAGTTTATTAGGCAGCTCCAGGGGTCTTCTTCCGACTTCGGGGGTCTCTTCTGACTTCTCTGCTCTCTCTGGCATCTTCTCCCGGTGTTCAGTTCTTCTCCCGCTCTCCAGCCTCTTCTCCACTTTCTGATTCTTCTACCGGTTCTTCTGCCGGGCTCCTCTGCTATCTTCTGCTCTTTTGCCACTCTCTTGTTAGCGGTGGCCCTGTCTTCTCTGCCGTCTTCTTCCCGCTTCTCTTCTTCCAATGTTGACACAACGCTCTCTCCCACTGTAATGCTGTGTTCGAGGTGCGCAACGACTTATATAGGCATGGGGCGTGGTCACCGGGTGATGTCACCCGGTGACCCTGCCACTTATGATGGCACAGTCCCGGGGCATGCTGGGACTGTGCCGTCATAAGGAGGCCTGGTATGCCCTGCGATGGGGTTCGCAAGGTGTCAATCTCGCCAATAAAAGTGGCGAGATTGACTTCCCTTTCTAGTCCCATCGTACCTCATCACGTTCAAAATTAACGGACTTTAGTCCGTGTGTGGGCAAGTCCGTTCATTCAGAAGTCTGCCGTAACTCCGTCCAAAGTCCGTCGGGAAGACCTAGTCTGCCGAAAAGTCATTTTTTCCTCATTAATGTACACACAGCACCCCATATTGACAACAAAACACAGAATTGTTGAAATTTTTGCAGATTTATTAAAAAAGAAAAACTGAAATATCACATGGTCCTAAGTATTCAGACCCTTTGCTCAGTATTTAGTAGAAGCACCCTTTTGATCTAATACAGCCATGAGTCTTTTTGGGAAAGATGCAGCAAGTTTTTCATTTGAGGATTTTTTCATTTGGATTTGGGGATCCTCTACCATTCCTCCTTGCAGATCCTCTCCAGTTCTGTCAGGTTGGATAGTAAACGTTGGTGGACAGCCATTTTTAGGTCTCTCCAGAGATGCTCAATTGGGTTTAAGTCAGGGCTCTGACTGGGCCATTCAAGAACAGTCACGGAGTTGTTGTGAAGCCACTCCTTTGTTATTTTAGCTGTGCTTAGGGTCATTGTCTTGTTGGAAGGTAAACCTTCGGCCCAGTCTGAGGACCTGAGCACTCTGGAGAAGGTTTTCGTCCAGGATATCCCTGTACTTGGCCACATTCATCTTTCCCTCGATTTTAACCAGTCGTCCTGTCCCTGCAGCTGAAAAAGACCCCCACAGCATGATGCTACTGTATTGGACAGGTGATGAGGAGTGCCTGGTTTTCTCCACACATACCGCTTAGAATTAAGGCCAAAAAGTTCTATCTAGGTCTCATCAGACCAGAGAATCTTATTTCCCACCATCTTGGAGTCCTTCAGGTGTTTTTTTAGCAAACTCCATGTGGGCTTTCATGTGTCTTGCACTGAGGAGAGGCTTCCGTCAGGCCACTCTGCCATAAAGCCCTGACTGGTGGGTGCAATGATGGTTGACTTTCTACAACTTTCTCCCATCTCCCAACTGCATCTCTGGAGCTCAGCCACAGTGATCTTTGGGTTCTTCTTTACCTCTCTCACCAAGGCTCTTCTCCCCCAATAGCTCAGTTTGGCCGGAAAGCCAGCTCTAGGAAGGGTTCTGGTCGTCCCAAACGTCTTCCATTTAAGGATTATGGAGGCCACCGTGCTCTTAGGAATCTTAAGTGTAGCAGAAAATTTTTGGTAACCTTGGCCAGATCTGTGCCTTGCCACAATTCTGTCTCTGAGCTCTTCAGGCAGTTCCTTTGACCTCATAATTCTCATTGGCTCTGACATGCACTGTGAGCTGTAAGGTCTTATATAGACAGGTGTGTGGCTTTCCTAATCAAGTCAAATCAGTATAATCAAACACAGCTGGACTCAAATGAAAGTGTAGAACCATCTCAAGGATGATGAGAAAAAATGGACAGCACCTAAGTTAAATATATGAGTGTCACAGCAGTGTCACAGCAAAGGGTCTGAAGACCATGTGATATTTCAGTTTTTCTTTTTTAATAAATCTGCAAAAATGTCAACAATTCTGTGTTTTTCTGTCAATATGGGGTGCTGTGTGTACATTAATGAGGAAAAAAAATGAACTTAAATGATTTTAGCAAATGGCTGCAATATAACAAAGAGTGAAGAATTTAAGGGGGTCTGAATACTTTCCGTCCCCACTGTATATACAGTATCTCACAAAAGTGAGTACACCCCTCACATTTTTGTAAATATTTTATTATATCTTTTCATGTGACAACACTGAAGACATTACACTTTGCTGCAATGTAAAGGGGTGAGTGTATAACAGTGTAAATTTGCTGTCCCCCTCAAAATAACTCAACAGACAGCCGCTCCCGTAGAAGTCCGAGTGACGAAACGTACGTAGGGCGTGGCCTTTGACTGAACGCCTTGCTGACATCTCCCTGCAAAGCTGACGCTTAGGAACATCTTTGTAAGCATTGTACACCGCTCATTTTTTCCATTACAATGTGAGTACCCTTTTTATCTGACCTAATAAATAGTGGTTTTAAACGGTTTCACACTATGGAATCCTTTCTTCTTATGTCCTTATGATATCATCCTGGTCCTGGTCTTGCCAAGCACTGCTGCACAGTGGCACATACTGTGACTACTCGTTACCCCTGCAGGGGATATACAGCTGGTGAGTCTCTGCACAATCACAACGCGAGACACCAGCACTGGATTAACACCTGTTGTATGCTTTGAGGAATCCCACAAAGGACGCCTTTTTTCACTTATAGTGCACCGGGGACTTACCCATATGAACTGTTTACTATCATAGAACCATTTGCATGGCACGTGTGTTTAGCACTTTTCAGAGTGACCTCTTCATAGGGCACTTGTCACTTTGTTATTTGCAACGTTTGTAGAACAACATTTTAATATTTATTTATTTAGCACTAGACACTTTAGAATTTTTTGCATGTCACGTGTGATGTATTTACTGCAACTTTGTGTTTTCTAGTGTTTAGACACAGACCGCTTCATGCTCTTAGCAGTGGTTAATACTGTTTTTTCCTTTTGAGGGAATATAGCACTAGACACCTTGGATGCGATTTATTGCACTCATTATGCTTCTCATGTTTAAATCACCAGTCACTTTAACCCACAGGAGTTGTAATAACTGCCATACATATTTCACTTAAAGGAATACACACGTGACACTTTTGATAAAACTGTATATATGCAGACATTTCTTCTGCAACTTTGGGACAGCGCCACACTCAAACACTTTTCTTTTTTTAGACAGCCATTAATGTCTAAACCGCTGGCAACAAAAGTGAGTACACCCCTAAGTGAAAATGTCCAAATTGGGCCCAAAGTGTCAATATTTTGTGTGGCCACCATTATTTTCCGGCACTGCCCTTACCCTCTTGGGGTCCTCTTCCACTCCTCCAAGATGACATCATGGAGCTGGTAGAGACCTTGCTCTCCTTCCTGCAGCCCAGTCTTTGAAGGGAGGGGATCATACTCTGCTTCAGTATGTCACAGTACATATTGACATTCATGGTTTCCTCAATGAACTGTAGCTCCCCAGTGCCGGCAGCACTCATTCAGCCCCAGACCATGACACTCCTACCACCATGCTTGACTGTAGGCAAGACGCACTTGTCTTTGTACTCCTCACCTGGTTGCTGCCACACACGCTTGACACCATCTGAACCAAAAAAGTTTATCTTGGTCTCATCAGACCACAGGACATGGTTCCAGTAATCCATGTCCTTAGTCTGCTTGTCTTCAGCAAACTGTTTGCAGGGTTTCTTGTACATCATCTTTAGAAGAGGTTTCCTTCTGGGACAACAGCCATGCAGACCAATTTGATGCAGCGTGTAGCGTATGGTCTGAGCACTAACAGGCTAACCCCCCCACCCCTTTATCTTCTGCAGCAATTCAGGCAGCACTCATCTGTCTATTTCCCAAAGACAACATCTGGATATGAAGTTGAGCATGTGCACTCAACTTCTTTGGTTGACCATGGTGAGGCCTGTTCCTCACCTGAAGTGCCTGGTATGGATTTTGGGGGGACATCCACACCATTGTTTTTGGTAGTTTCGGCTTGGGGTTCCCCTTAATATTCATACCAGACCCAAAGGGCCTGGTAATGGACTGGGGAGGAACCCACACCATTTTTTTTCAATGATTTTTATCTATATTGCCGCGATACGACAATACATTACAGCCGCGAGCAGTTTTAAATTTCATTTTTACCTTTAGAAATGACATTTTGCTGTGGTACTGTTATAAACATGGGAAAGATGCGCTACTTTACAGGCAGACTAAGAAGACCCCCCAGGCATGATATTTAAAGGAATATTTCATTTTTATTGAAACGGTCCCCAAACACTTTTTATGGCAATAACCAGGGCCGTTTTTAAGGCAGGGCAAAAGGGGCCACTGCCCTGGGCCCTCTCATTGTTGTGGGGCCTAAAGCAGCTGCCTCATACTTGCCAACTATCCTGGTTTAAATTCCCTTGTTCCTTATAGTTTTAGTCCTGTGCTGTGTCCCAATATCTCAGTGTGAAGTGCTGCTACTAATGCTGCCCAGCTCTGCCCTATTATTGTGTATGGATGACTCACCTGCAGACCCTGTGTTTACATGTAAATAACCGGCATTCATATGTAAATAGTGGTGGCATTCATATGTGTATAATGCCCCCCCTGAGGTCAAATCCACCATCACCTTTACTGAATGCTGCCCACTGGGTAGGTAAAGGGGCATGCTTGAAAGTCCTGCCTACAACTGTGGTCATTAAGCCCACCATTCACCTGTTCTGCAAAGGCAAGCAAATTTGTGGGGGGAAGATAGTGTGGGTTGTGCAGAGGTAGGCAGAGAAAATTACAGTTTGGATGCACAGGTGAGCAAGGAGGGGATGTATGGAAGGTGGGTCCAAAGATGAGCAGAGGAGGCAGGTAGAGTTAAAGGGGAGGGGGATTGGAGTGGAGAGGATGGGGGAGGTTTGGGGTGCAGATGTTAGCAGGGGTTTTAGGATGCAAAGGTGTTTTCTGACAGGGTGGATAAAGATGTAGGTCGCGTGTAGGGCAGCCCATTCATTTAAATGGGCTGCTCTATGTGCTAGAAATGCGGAAGTTCCTAACCCTTTTTCAAAATCACACGGTGCCAAGGCACATGTCAGCAAATGTCATTAACAATTGATGGCATTACTGTGTATCTGCTAAAGGGCAGCATGCAGATTTTGCATGCGTTCCTGACACACACAAATGTGAACGCAGGCTAAATGTCTCAGTTACATTGGTGGTCAGTGTAAATCTTCTCATTACATAGTTACATAGTTACATAGTAGGTGAGGTTGAAAAAAGACACAAGTCCATCAAGTCCAACCTATGTGTGTGATAATGTGTCAGTATTACATTACATATCCCTGTATATTGCGGTCATTCAGGTGATTATCTAATAGTTTCTTGAAGCTATCAATGCTCCCCGCTGAGACCACCGCCTGTGGAAGGGAATTCCACATCCTTACCGTTCTTACAGTAAAGAACCCTCTACGTAGTTTAAGGTTAAACCTCTTTTCTTCTAATTGTAATGAGTGGCCACGAGTCTTATTAAACTCTCTTCTGCGAAAAAGTTTTATCCCTATTGTGGGGTCACCAGTACAGTATTTGTAAATTGAAATCATATCCCCTCTCAAGCGTCTCTTCTCCAGAGAGAATAAGTTCAGTGCTTGTAACCTTTCCTCATAACTAAGATCCTCCAGACCCTTTATTAGCTTTGTTGCCCTTCTTTGTACTCTCTCCATTTCCAGTACGTCCAGTACATTACATTGGTGCTTGGTGTAGAATCTTTTTATTCACACTAGTGGCCAGTGTGAAGGTTCCCCCTTACATTGGTGGTCAGTGTAAATCCCTCCTTACATTGGTGGTTACTGTGAATGCTTCTATTACATTAGTGGTCAGTGTAAACCCCTATAACATTGGTGGCCAGTGTTGAAACTCCTCTTTATATTGGTAGTCGGTAAAAAAATCAGCATTGCCATTGATCACACCCTCCCAACCCCCAGCACTGCCACTGATCCCAGGAGTCCTAGGATCCCTAGGTGTTTTCTGTCTATTGATGGGTCCGCTCACCTCCCCAGTCCATAGTGTGCAGGCAGTGAAGAGATGATGTGCTGTAACCTCTAGCAACCAATCAGTGAGCAGTATTACTGTACAGTAATCTCTAGCAACCAATCAACAAGCAGAAATCATGTGCATGTAACATCTAAGAATTAATCAATGAGCCGTAATGTGTGCTGTAACCTCCTGCAACCAGTCAGTAAGAGATAATGATATGCTGTAACCTCTGGCAACCAATCGCAATCGCTGCCTTAACTGATGCAGTAAACTGATTTTGAGTCTAGCTGATATTTATTGTATGTCCCAGAGCAGGTGGAGAGTGAAATTGTATGGGGGGGCGGTTGAGGGCACCAAGAAAATTTTTGCACAGGGCCCAATCAATATTAAAGACAGCCCTGGCAATAACTTGCATATAAGCCTTTAAAATGAGCACTTTTGATTTTTCACGTTCGCGTCCCATAGACTTTAACGGTGTTCGCACAAATTTTTTGCCTGTTCGCATGTTCTGTCTCAAACCGAACCGAGCCTGCTACTTGATGGAGAAACATGCACCTCTCCAGTACTCTCCACAATGGCCGTTCACAATAATCCCAGTGCACTTTGTTGTTGCAGGTGTCGGACTCCTATGTTGCCACACTAGGTGTATGAGGACCGCCTGGGGAGGCCTGGCCCTGACGGGAGCTGCCTACAGGCAAAACAGATGTTAGAGAGGATGCAAAATCTGATCCCCCTGAAAATGTCTGTCATGGTCACTGGGCCACCCAGGATGTTGCGCTTTGGGCTCTTTTGTGTCAGGGCACTGTCAAGAGGATGCTGAGAGGAGCAATAGGACAACTTGCCTGCAGGTAATATGGACTAAACGGAGCCCTGGTAAAATGTGGCTGCTCACTGTAACTTCACCCCCGCAAGTATAAATAGAACATTTTCAAGTATTTTCTTTAGGCTTAATGTACACGGGACGCTGAGGTAACCTCCTCTGAAATATTTTTTTGACAGATTGAAACCGGCATTTAAAAATGCCCATTTAGCCGCATTTGCATGCCGCGTTAAGCGCCGTTTTGCCGCATTCGCGTCTAGGAGCGTTCATTTAAGATAACATCATAAGACCTTTCAAAGCCCAAAAAACAGTATTATTTAACCGCTTGCCGACCAGCGCACGCCAAAGTACATGGGCAGAATGGCACTAGTAGGCAAAAGGGCGTACAGGTACATGCCCTTTAAGAAGCGGTGTTGCTGGTGCAACCGCGGTCTCCGTGACTGCGGGTCCAGCAAACTCAATGTCCACAGGGTGCCCGCGATCATGTCACGGAGAGGTAGAATGGGGAGATGTTTTTGTAAACAAAGCATTTCCCCCTTCTGCCTAGTGACAGGACAGAGATCACTGCTCTCTGTCATTGAGAGCAGTGATCACTGTCCTGTGTGTTAAAGCTGGCCCCTAACAGTTAGGATCACTCCCTAGGACAGACTTAACCCTTTCACTGCCCCCTAGTGGTTAACCCCTTCACTGCCAGTGTCATTTACACAGTAATCAATGGATTTTAATAGCATCGATCGCTGTATAAATGACAATGGTCCCAAAATAGTGTAAAAAATGTCCGATGTGTCCACCATACCACCAGAAGAAAGCTCTATTTGTAGGAAAAAAAAGAAGTCAATTTTGTTTGGGTACAACGTCGAACGCAATTGTCAGTTAAAGCGACGCAGTGCCGAATCGCAAAAAGTGCTCTGGTCAGGAAGGGGGTAAAATCCTCCGGGGCTGAAGTGGTTAATTATTTCAGCCATTCTATGAGACCAGAGTGAGTAGCAGCAGCTGAGAGAGCAGCAGTGTACTTGTATCTACCTCAATTTCGGTGCTTTTACTATGGATCCCATAATGAGCATATGTGAGGAAATGCTCCTGACATTGCTGTTCATGCGGCTGGAAAGATGTTGGAAATTGCCTGCAAGAACCAGAGTTTGTCACTGCTTCAGGGGGAAAACCTAACCCTAACACCCTAACCCCAAACCCTAAACCCTAACCCTAACCTTGTTCTTCAGGGGAAACCCTAACCCCTAGCCCTAATCCTAAACCCTAACCTTGTTTTTCAGTGGGGAAACCCTAACCCTAACCCCGTAACACTAACCCTAATGGGAAACCCTAACCCTAAACCCTAAACCCTAACCCTAATCCTAATCTTGTTCTTCAGGGGGAAACCCTAACCCCTAACCCTAAACCCTAACCTTGTTCTTCAGGGGGAACCTAACCCTAACGGGAAACCCTAATCCTAACACTAAACTATTACTATGACTATGATTGGAGGGAGGAGCATAAAATGATGTGTATCATTGTCTGAAAGAATTTGTGTCAACAGCCAGACATTATGAAAATATAATTTGCTACTGTACCTAGGTTCTCTGCCTTTATGGGGGTTCATGAGCCAAAGCACACAGTTTTGGGTAAAAATTATCAACATTGAGGGCTTGCTCATATAGGGATGGTTGGGCTCATAAGTTTATAAACTTACATAGGTAAGCAAAGGCTGGGAGAGGGGGGTGGGTTGGGGACAAATAGTGCAGTCTGCTCAAGGGTGGGGTGGTCTCCTAGGTAACTTGAGAGTCATGCAGAAATTAGAAACTAGAGAAGTGGGACTTTTAGGGCACATGGGTATTTAAACTATGAAACAGTAGAATAATTTTTAAATTTTATTAGTTTTACAAAAAGACATATTAGTTTAAAAACAATACAGCATGCGTGCAGCAACCTTATTACATGTATCAGGTGGAGCCCATGAGCCCATGATCAAATCAAATACACCACTAGCATTGCTGTTAGCCAAAGTAGAATTGGAATTTGACCTATATGTTGTTAGATTTGAACCAGATGACCCCACCATTGAGCTTGACCCCCGACTTGATCAAACATAATTGCATGAAATTTAATATCTGGCTTTTTTAATTGCATTTTGCCCTCATGTTAAATTCTAGGTAGCTTTGACAATGATTAACAGGACTGTCTCTTCCCCTCACCCCAACCTGTTATCTTGGACACCCACCCTTCATCCAAGTTCTAACTTATCTAATCAGTGTCTTCACCCAGTCTGATATTTTCTAAGTTCCAACTTCAGCATGCTTTTCATACCAATGTTTACTCAGACCCCCCACCCCCACAACACGACTCTCAAGTTATCGAAAAGAGGGTCCTAGTTAATTTAATACCTTAAACCAGGGTGACGCTGTAGGTACTTACAAAAAATGTGCCAACGTCCCTATAATTTAAATGCAGAAATTGGAAACTAGAGAAGTGGGACTTTGAGGGCACATGGGTATTTAAACTATGAAACAGTAGAATCATTTTTAAATTTTATTAGTTTTACAAAAAGACATATTAGTTTAAAAACAATACAGCATGCATGTAACAACCTTATTACATGTATCAGGTGGATCCTATCCTGCATTTAACATTAGGAGCCCTTGCTCATAGTACATATAGTCCAACATTCAATTGAAAAAAGGAAAAAACCTTCCCCAGAGGGTAGTATTTATGAATGTGGGAGTAGAGTTGGGTTAAGTTGCAGGTATGATGGTCCACTTTGAGTGCTCTCTATATGCTCAACATATTTTTACAAAAAGACATATTAGTTTAAAAACAATACAGCATGCGTGTAGCAACCTTGTTACATGTATCAGGTGGAGCCCATGAGCCCATGATCCAATCAAATACACCACTAGCATTGCTGTTAGCCAAAGTAGAATTGGAATTTGACCTATATGTTGTTAACTTTGAACCAGATGACCCCACCATTGAGCTTGACCCCCGACTTGATCAAACATAATTGCATGAAATTTAATATCTGGCTTTTTTAATTGCATTTTTCCCTCATGTTAAATTCTAGGTAGCTTTGACAATGATTAACAAGACAGTCTCTTCCCCTCACCCCAACCTGTTATCTTGGACACCCACCCTTCATCCAAGTTCTAACTTATCTAATTAGTGTCTTCACCCAGTCTGATATTTTCTAAGTTCCAACTTCAGCATGCATTTCATACCAATGTTTACTCAGACCCCCCACCCCCACAACATGACTCTCAAGTTATCGAAAAGAGGGTCCTAGTTAATTTAGTACCTTAAACCAGGGTGACGTTGTAGGTACTTACAAAAAATGTGCCAACGTCCCTATAATTTAAATGCAGAAATTGGAAACTAGAGCAGTGGGACTTTGAGGGCACATGGGTATTTAAACTATGAAACAGTAGAATCATTTTTAAATTTTATTAGTTTTACAAAAAGACATATTAGTTTAAAAACAATACAGCATGCGTGTAACAACCTTATTACATGTTTCAGGTGGATCCTATCCTGCATTTAACATTAGGAGCCCTTGCTCATAGTACATATAGTCCAACATTCAATTGAAAAAAGGAAAAAACCTTCCCCAGAGGGTAGTAATTATGAGTGTGGGAGTAGAGTTGGGTTAAGTTGCAGGTATGATGGTCCACTTTGAGTGCTCTCTATATGCTCAACATGTTTCACGTTGTAGAACGCTTCTTCAGGAGCTAGAGTTGGTTCTGGTTCTGTTTTAATATGTATGGAAAAGAATATCACAATAGAGGCATATACAAAAATATCAAAGACATCAACATGGAGTAGACATGGATGTCTTGGGGTCAAGCTCAATGGTGGGGTCATCTGGTTTAAATCTAACAACATATAGGTCAAATTCCAATTTTACTTTGGCTAACAGCAATGCTAGTGATGTATTTGATTGGATCATGGGCTCATTAGGGGTATATAAAATACAAAATATATGGTCTATGAAGCATTGCAAGCAATTACAAGTTTTTAAAATATTTTTTCATGTTTTTTATCATTTGCTATCATTTTTAAGTTTTGTAATGTAAAAAAAAATAGTACACCTTTGAAAACCAGCAAGCTTTTACTACACCACCATCATAATCTCTATCCTAAGAAAATGTATCTATCTATCTATCTATCTATCTATCTATCTATCTATCTATCTATCTATCTATCTATCTATCTATCTATCTATCTATCTATCTATCTATCTATCTATCTATCTATCTATCTATCTATCTATCTATCTATCTATCTATCTATCTATCTATCTATCTATCTATCTATCTATCTATCTATCTATCTATCTATCTATCTATCTATCTATCTATCTATCTATCTATCTATCTATCTATCTATCTATCTATCTGTCTATCTGTCTGTCTGTCTGTCGCATACACATGACCGGTTTTACCATCGGAATAAACTCAGAAGGTTTCTCCGACGGAACTCCGACAGAATTCCGCTCAAGCGGTCCTGCATACACATGGTCACAACAAAGTCCGACCGTCCAGAACGAGGTGAGGTACAACACGTACGACGGGAGTAGAAAAAGGAAGTTCAATAGCCAGTAGCCAATAGCTTCTGTCTCGTACTTGCTTCAGAGCATGCGTAATTTTTGGTCCGTCGGAACAGAATACAGACGAGCAGTTTTCCCGATAGGAATTGGTTCCGTCGGAAATATTTAGAACGTTCCATTTCTACGTCCTTCAGAATCTTTGAAAAAAAAAGTCAGATGAGGCACACACACGATCGGAATAGACGATGAAAAGCTTCCATCTGACTTTTTCTGTCAGACGTTCCGCTTGTGTGTACGCGGCTTTAGGTGTTTGATTAAGGGTGGACCACTCATTGCATGTTGTCTGCTTCTGGAAACAGTAAAGAAACCTTCCACGCAAGCTAGCTGTTTGAACAAACATTTTGGAATTATTAGCCAGGACACTTGGACATTTTTTGCTACCATTTTTTTTTTATTTTGAAGGCTACACATGGGTAAGAAACCAGCAGATATTTTCAAGTGGACCTTCCTCTGTGTCCCTGTCCTCAAAATATACTGAAAAGGTGTACTTGGACTAATATGCTGAGATCCCTGATCTTCCCCTTGCCATTTGATACTAATCTCTTACAATCTCTGTCTTATTTTTTAACAGGTTCACTTGAGTTTTTTTTTACCTTAATGTATTCTATGACATGTTTGTTTTTTTTTTAAATATGAGTTTACAATCACTTCAATAAGTTCATAAACATAAATCTTTCATCCTGAAAGCTTTTGTGGTTAAAATGATTGTAAAGGATTTTTTTTTATTTAAAAAAAAAAAAAACAAACATGTCATACAATACTTACCTGCTCTGTGCAGCGGTTATGCACAGAGCAGCCACCATACTCCTCTTCTTGGGTCCCCCGTCGGCACTCTGGGTCCTTCCCCATTGCCAATCCCCCATAGCAAGCTGCTTGCTGTGAGGGCACTCATGTGTGCTCGCTGTGTCCATAAGACACAAAGAGCGTGGCTCAGCCCCGCCTCTTGATCCCGCCTTACTTGCTGTGATTGACTGCAGTGGAACCAATGGCTCCTGCTGCTGCATCTAAATCAATCATGAGGGAGAGACCTGGGGTAGCCTCGGGTCTTGTGCACATGGCTGGATCGAGATCAGGCTTAGGTAAGTATAGGGGGCTGAGAGGGGAGCTGTGCACTAAGGGTTTTTTATCTTCATGCATAGAATGCATGAAGGTAAACAACCTTCAGCCTTCACAGCCACTTTAACCATTTGCTTATACCCCCTTCCTGCCCAGGCCAATTTTCAGCTTTCAGCGCAGTCACACTTTGAATGACAATTGCGCAGTCATGCAACCGTTTTTATAATTTTTTCCCCACAAATAGAGCTTTATTTTGGTGGCATTTAATCACCACTGGGTTTTTTTTTGCTAAAGAAGCAAAAAAGATGGAACATTTGAAAAAAACAAACAAACATTATTCACAGTCTGTTATAACAGTTTGCAAACAGATAATTTTTCTCCTTCACTGATGTGCACTGATGGGACTGATGAAGTGGTACTGGTGGGTACTGATGAGGCAGGACTGGTGGGCACTGATGAGGAGGCAATGATAAGGCTGCACTGATAGGTGGCACTGATGGGCACTGATAGGTGGCACTGATAGGTGGCACTGATGGGCTCTGATAGGTGGCACTGAAGAGCACTGAGAGGTGGCACTAATGAGCACTGATAGGTAGCACTGATGGGCACTGATAGGCACTGGTAGGCGGCACTGATAGGCAGCACTAATAGTGACACTGATGATGAGGCACTGATGGGCACTGATTTGCAGCACTGATGGACACTGATAGGTGGCACTGATGGGTACTGATTGGCAGCACTGGTTGGCATTGATAGGGGGGACTGATAGGTGGGCACTGATAGGTGGCACTGGTTGGCACTGACAGGTGGCACTAGTTGGCACTGATTAGAAGCACTGATGGGCACAGATTGGGACTGATGTCCCTGTTCTTCTATTCTCCTCACACTGATTATGAGGAGAAAAAAAGCTGATAACCAGCTTCTGTTTACTTCTCTGATTAGCTGTCATTGGCTGACAGCTGATCATGTGGTAAAGGGCCGCTGTCATTGGCCCTTTACCCTGTTCTGTGATCAGCCGAGTCCGAAAGGTGTCTTTTGGCTGTAGAGCGGGCGTAAAGTGGTTAAGGAATAAGTCCTCCTTCATGTGAGCTCTTTGTCACTGTTTTTATATCCATGGCAACAAAGAATCATTCCGCAGTAACATATTTATATAAAGCACAAATTAAGGAATGATTGTTTTTTAAAAAGACAGTACAGCTGGTGTATATTTTACTGTAAACTTGACACTGTGGCTAAATTTAAAGGTTATAAATGAGATAATTTGTGTTAGTAGATGACTCATTTTGACATATTAAAACAATACAGACAAAACTGTCTAGCTCAGTTCACATGAGTCCCTGACAAGTTCTCATTTTATTGTCTATAATTAATTGAGACTATACTGTATGCTGCAACAGCAGGGATAAAAAATACATTGTTGAGATTGTCTGACAGAAAAAATTAACGTATATCATAATAATATATTTCTTTTAAATGGCTTCTATACTTAAGACCTATGTCTAATAAGAAACAACAAGACACTACACAACCAATCTGAGTTAACTACAAATTTAGTGAGCAATGTCTTCAGAGAAAAATACAGGCATAAAATTCCCTAATAATCCCATAACCTCCTAAAATTTCACCTATGAACACACCTATAAACCCACCTTAACGCCACATTGATGTGGAGCGCTGTACCCAGTAGGAGCGAGGGCATTTCTTGGGATTTGGTTGGGTGGGTCAGGGTCTACATCTGGGTGATTCTTTTGGGGGGAGGTGCAATATAGGGGAGGATGGGCTCAGCCCCTCACAGGGACTATATCCCTTATTTCTTGCCCTTTACAATTAGGGCAGTCTCTTAGTCCAAGGGTGGGTGGATATACACAGGGTATATAGGTTTTAGGAAGTTATGGGGATATTAGGGGATTTTATGCTTGCATTTTTCTCTTGCTCAATAAATTTGTAGTAAATTCTGGTTGGCTGTGTAGTGTCTTGTTGTGTTTTATTGTTTTTTGTTTGTTGGTAGAGATTATTATTAGACTACACCCCCTTCCTCATAGGGTGAGTACTACATTTAGTGGGTTTCCTATTTTTTCATGTTTTGGCTATGTCTATTAAGGTTAATTAAGTGTTACTATGGTAATATACAGTAACATATTATTTAACAAGGAACAGAGAAATGTCAGTGTTCTACATATGCCCAAAAAAAATTCATCATTGAAGACTTGCTACAGGAGAACTTCATCAAAGTAGACAGTGTGTGTAGTAGCATGCCCAATTATTACCCCCCTCACACCTACAGGCAATTCCCAGTTCTCAAAATAAAAGCCAGGAGTTTCTATATACAGTAAATATAGGTGCTGTAGAAACTTCTGCTCTCCAAAAATAGACCGTCTGACACAATACTTATAAATACTGTTTAGGTGCAAGATAGAGAGATGCAAATTATCATTATTACTTTTGTATCCACTCTATTTCAATTATCTTTAGATGATCTGCAAATGATGACACTTGGTGGGGTGATAAAATCAGGTGGTTGAACAGCATTTTTACTTCTCTCCAACCACCCTCCCCCTAAGGTGGTTCTAAAGTCTCAGTATTTTTCTTTACTTTAATGCATTCCCTGCATTAGAATAAAAAAATACACCCCACTACTTGTTCCCTTCCTCCCCCTAAACATTAACCTGACACCTCTCATGATCCAGCACTGTCCCCATCAGCAGCCCAGCTCTCCCCTTTCTTTCTGGCTTCACAAGCTACACTGAGAGCAGCGGAGCCATTGACTCCCACTGCTGTCAGTTAAATCCTGTAAGGAGGGAGCAGAGTGCATGGCTGAGTTGTGCTGTGTGTGTTTATGGATGCACACAGCCTGGCTCAGGAGTCACATGCTTGATGAAGGGTCCCTGCATGGCTCCGAAACGTTGCACTTATCTTTGTTATGTGACCTCTTTCATTAAAAGAAACCTTTGGACGGAAGATGTCGATCCATAGTGTGCTGGCGAATATGTACACTGACTCTTGAGTGCGCCTGCATGACTGCCCCCATAGCCCATGGCTTGATAGATAGATAGATAGATAGATAGATAGATAGATAGATAGATAGATAGATAGATAGATAGATAGATAGATAGATAGATAGATAGATAGATAGAAGATAGGAGGAGTGGAAACCACCAGTGAGGGACCATCAAAGAGGAAGTAAGGGACCACTCATGCAATATTGTTGCAGATCACTTATCAACGGTGCAGGAATTATAGTCTTAGGGCTCATTTATGCTTCTGGATGTCATTGCCACTGCTCTGAAAAGCAATCCATGATGGATCACTTTTTGCATTAATATTTAAACTTTTCCTTTTTATTCATTTTGTTCATTCAATTTTTTTAGTGTTGCATTAAAAAAGAATAATGCTTCGGACACACGATCGGACTTTCCGCCAACAAAACTGTGGAATTTTGTCCGAAGGGCGTTGTCTCAAACACATTGCATACACATGGTCAAACAAATGTTGGCCAACAATTACGAACGTAGTGACGTACTAGACGTAATACGAGCTGATAAAAAGGAAGTTCACTAGTCATGCGCCACCTTTTGGGCTCCTTCTGCTAATCATGTGCTAGTAGAAGTTTGGTGAGTGTCGATTCACGCTTTTCAGCCTCGTGCTTGTCAGTTCGTTTCTGTTTTTCAAGTTGTGCTTGTCGGCTCTCTTCTGTTTTTCAGTGCATGCTTGTCATTTCGTTCCTGTTTTCCAGTGTGTTCTTTTTGGTTCGCTTCTGATTTTCAGTGCGTGTTTGTCAGGTCGTTTCTGATTTTCAGGTTGTGCTTGTCAGGTCCTTTCTGATTTTCAGTGCGTTCTGTCTGTTTGTTATGAACAGCCGTTCATATACTAGCCATGTGGCGTTGTAGTTATTGCTTTGACCCAAGTCTGGTCCAGGAACAGGGGAGGAGGAGTTCTTGGACTAAGAATTGGTTGTTTAATCGTGGTTAATTCTCTCATATGCTTTGGCGTGGGAGCTCCAGGAGAATAATCCTGATGATTTCAGGAATTATCTCTGGATGACGGACCCCTGCTTTCACCATCTATTGGCTTTGCTTACCCCCTATATTAGTAAGCAGGACACATGCATGCGGCAAGCCATCACTCCCGAGCAAAGGCTCGTCACCACCTTGCATTACTTGGCGATGGGGAGAAGTCTCCAGGACCTCAAGTTCAGGACTGGGATCTCCCCCCAGGCTCTGGGAATCATTATTCCAGAGACCTTTTCTGACATCATTCAAGTCCTGCAGAAGGACTATATTCAGGTAAGTTTTATCCTTAACATCACATTCTATGTATTTAATGTTTGCTAATGTATTGTATCAATTTCTTAATTCCATAATTACCATTATTGTAATATGCTGTGAATGTCCTCTTTGTCCTCATGCATGCTGTAAGCTTATAATGCTCCTTTTTTGTCCTTCATGCATATTTGCCTTCACTAACCTTCCCAGCATGCTATCCTGGGCCCATACACACCTAGCCTAGTAACTTAACAATGTATTTTGTCAGCTCCATTTTAATGCTTACTCTAAACACACCCTAGAATGTGTACAAATGTTATTTTTGTCCTTAAATTTAGGCAGAGTGCAAGAGGCTATTTTTTGGGGGGCCCAAACTCATTTGGAACTCTCACTCCCCCCAACTGCTAAGTCAACCGATACCAATACTCTATCTGCTGACCTTGCCAAACTCATACACACTATACCTTTTTTGTGGTCATATTAAGACCCATTTCACACTGGGGCGCTTTGCAGGCGCTACATTGCTAAAAATAGCACCTGCAAAGCACCCTGAAAGAGCTGCTCCTGTTCACACTGGAGCGGTGCGCTGGCAGGACAGTAAAAAAAGTCCTGCTAGCAGCATCTTTGGAGTGGTGAAGGAGCGGTGTGTATACCGCTCCTCCACCACTCCTGCCCATTGAAATCAATGGGCAGCACGGCTATACCGCCGGCAAAGCGCTGCTGTAGCAGCGCTTTGAGGGTGGTTTTAACCCCTTTTCAGCCACTAGCGGGGGTTAAAAGTGCCCCACTAGCGTCCGAATTCCTCCGCAAATATGACGGTAAAGCGCCGCTAAAAATAGCGGCGCTTTACCGCCAGTGCTGCCCCCCAGTGTGAAAGGGGCCTTATGTATGAATTCACCAAAGCATGTAGTGCAAGGGCCTGCCTGGATACTTTCAAACGGTACTGTTGAAAGTTTTGGTCTCCTATTATCTTGATAGGTAATAAAAGAATAAAAATGTGCTTAAATTTGGACAGTGTGTATCCATATTTTTATATTATGACACTTCTTACCTGTCCAGTGGGCTGCCAATAGTGTAAGTAAGGAGGGGCTGGCCAAAGTAACACACATTATTTATGCATTCAGCTCTCAATGAAGTGAAGAGGGTTACCTGTCCAAAACATCTACCCATCCCCTCTACACCATAAAATTTTTCAAATGGGCCACCAGAGGGGGTAAGGAATCTGATAAGTTGACCTTATACTTTTGTCTTTAAATACTCATTTCAATAAATGTTATACTGATGTTGGCCAAGAATGTTTGTGTCTAATCTGCTTGCAATGTTATGTGCAAAAGTACGTTTTTTTTTCTTTTTTGACTCCACAGTTTCCTTCAAACCCACAGGAATGTCAGACTGGGGCTTCATAGTTTCACCACCAGTGGGATTTTCCCAATTGTGGTGGTGCTATTGATGGGAAGCATGTAAGGATCGTCCCACCACCCAACTCTGGCTCCTATTACTACAACTACAAGGGTTTTTGTAATATTGTCATGTTGTCAGCCAATTATGAGTTTCTATACTTGGACATTGGGAAAAATGGCAGAAAGTCTGACGGAGGAGTGATCGACCAGACCGAGTTCTACCGGAGGCTACAAAATGGCACATTGCATTTGCCACCTCCTGAGGAGAATGTGGAGGGCCTCAACTTCATTTTTGTAGCGGATGAGGCCTTTGCACTGGGGGAACATCTCATGAGGCCATTCCCCATGAGGAACATGACCCCAGAGCAGAGGGTTTTAAATTACTGTCTGTCTTGTGCAGAAGAATGGTGGAGAATGCCTTTGGCATAATGGCAAGCCGGTTCCGTCTCTTCCTAACGAACCTGGCTGAATATAAACTGAACCACATTGTGTTGTGCTGCTGCATTCTACACAACTTTTTAAGGAAGAATGCAGCCAACTATCTGGCTTAGTTTCGACTGAGGCCGACTTTTCATCTGAAACTGCACTGATGATGGCTCTCGAAAATGGCAGTGCTGGCTTACCTGCCCAAAGTGCCCGCGAAGTTAGGCAAAAATATGTTGATTACTTTGTGGGTAGAGGAGCAATTGCTTTACAGCAAAATGTGGCAGATGTGCAATAAAAGTTTAAAAAAAATAAACCCATATTTCATTTGAATTATTGTTTGTGTTTCTTATCTGTCTTCTAGGTTCTGAATTGGCCTTTTAATTTTGGCCATTTTCTTCAATAGTGCAAACGTAACTTATTGGATACATGAGGTGACAATCTCTTCTTCAGCTAACTATTATGTTGTGCTGTAGATCTGCTACAAACACACACAATGTTATTGTTGTTAATGTATGTAATGCATTAATGATAAAAATATTCATCCTTTTTCAGCTCCTTGAATTAATTGCTCAGAGTCCCTAAACTGGCCTGATTTTGGCACATTTTACAGCACATTGTCACTGTAACTACACCAACTTAACAAATACACTGGCATTGAGCGTTGAAATAACTACTCCAATTTACTCCAAGCACATTCACATGTGCGTTATAAACGGTTTTTGAACAAACCAACATCTTGGTGTATAACATGTATGTTTGACATTAGTTTGCAATTTTGGGGGCTAAACAGGCATGTTTAAAAACATAACATACACATCCCCAACTCAGGAACTTACAAAGTTGGACTTTGCTAAAGTAAAGGCCATATGAGACATTAGTATGTCAAAACTGTGTTGGTCTTGCCTTTATGAGATGGTATGATCTCACCCCTCTAAAAGCCAAATTTTGAAGATGCACACAAATTGGGACTCCAAATTTGGATTTCCCTCATGATCCCATGCCTAAAATGTGTGTCTTTTCCCTACATCTATTTTGCTAAAACCCCAAAACACACAGTATGTCAACATGTGCTATCTCCCATCATGGGATATCAATGTATGCGTTTTGTGGGTGCAACCCCTTCCTCAAAACTAAAGTAGGTCAGAGGAAGGGATTGCACGCCCAAAACACATCCATTGAACCCCCATGATGGGAGCTAGCACATGTTGACACACTGGGGCTTATTTCAGAAAGGCCAATCCACTTTGCCCTACAAGTGCACTTGAAAGTGCACTTGCATTGTGCAAAGTGGTTTTGCCATTTTGCCTTTTTGAAATAAGCCCCAGTGTGTCAACGTGTGCTATCTCCCATCATGGGGGATCAATGGACATGTTTTGGGGGTGCAACCCCTTCCTCTCACCTACTTTAGTTTGGAGGAAGGGGTTGCACCCACAAAATGTGTACATTGATATCCCATGATGGGAGATAGCACATGTTGACACACTGTGTGCATCTTCAAAATTTGGCTTTGCAATTCATTTAAAACTGTAAAAACACGTACAACATTACAACTATAAAATGGTATTTTTGTTTAGATTTTCATTAAAATATTGATTATGTTGCTCAATCTTTTTTAAACATCATGGATGTTTTGTTTCATTTGTTCCAAATCACGATTACAAACCATGATCTCCCTCATCAGGATTTGTGCACTAGCACTGCTGAAGTGAGTTTCTTCTTCCACAACATCCACATCACCTAAAAATAAAAAAACACATCATGTATTGAAAATATGCAGGCATCTATCTATTACCTGAAGCTGTGGTCTCAGACCCTGACCTGTGGTCGACACCATTTCTACCACTTCACCCAGCACTTCCTGAACATTAGCATCCACATCTTCAGGGTGTGTCGTGATTTGCATTTCTTCATTAAGTGTGGGGTTACTGGTGTCCTCAGATGTCCCTCTTCTTTTCTCCCCTATGTGAATACAAAAAAGGTATACTTAACAGACAGATATGTTAGGCTAGAAATAGTAATATGAAACATTGCTTGGAAGTGTCTTCCAATTTTCTGTTTTGGCAGAGTTCCAAGCTGAATACATGTTTTTTCCCTTTCAAAAGAATACTTACCTGTTTTGTGCAAGTTTCAAACATGGAGAGACCCCTAGTATCCACTAGAGCACCTGCGTGTGGCACCATAACAATGGTGTTATGGTGTCCCACACTAGTGCTCCTGCGTCCAGATGCATAAACAGCTGCTGAGTGTCCTCTTCTGGATAGTTTCAAACACATCTAGACAACAATGTAATAAACTTATTTTAATCAAAATAGACCTGAACAAATGTAGTTAACCTGCATCACCCAAAAACGACATATTAGTGGTCGAATGAATGATGTTTAATATACCACAAACGATTCCTATGTCCACGAACCTCAAACTTGGCATTTTAAACTGTACAACAGTAAAGAAAAGCACATGGACCAGCACGAAAGTAATAATAATAATAGGAACACACGACAAATGCTTACTTTTTTGCAGCACTTTCCTGATCTTTCTATACTGATCTTGCTCCCTCAATTATATATACATGTACTACCACAGCCTGCGTTTTTTGTCAGACCAGACCGAACACAGGCCATAGCTCTCAACACTTCCTTCCACATCAGCTGAGGCTCCTGAGGTCCACCCTGGGCCTTCAACACAGGAAGATGTGGAGGAGCCCAGTTTGACCCAGGTATAGCATTGTTGAATATATTTGTGGGCAAAAATTGAAAGATGTTAACTAGATGTTATTGATCCCAAATTTCTGCTTTAACAAAGTGGTTTACATATCAATAGACAGTAGTGGCCAAAAATGATTGGGATAAAAATGAAATATGCTGGGGTCAGAATGATAGTCTTTTCTATTTGTTAACATTCAATTTGCAACAGTCATGAGCTCAAAATTGTGTGTGATTGATGAACAAAAAACTAAAACTATGTACCATTTTCATACACAGGAAAGTCTCAGCCTCAGCCAAAGCCAAGGATGATACCACGGCTGCATTTGTCCGCCATGCAACAACTGCCATTAGCTCAGCCTCTGATTCCCAGGAGGCTTTTGGCTGCATGACAGCAAATAAATTAAAAGAAATGTAGGAGGACCAGCGCATTATGTGCGAGGAAATCATCCTTAAGGCCCTGAACAAGCGGAAGAAGGGCCAAATCACCCCTAAAATGCACCTCTGTGAATTTGATCATCTTCCTCCATCACCTCCACCAACAACACAGCCACCCTACCCATCACAGCGGCATGGCGGACTGTGGCCAATGCAACATCAACCCAACAAGGCCACTGGGCTGGGGATTATCCCCAACATCATTTATAATTTTTAAGTTTAATTTGAGTTTATCTTTTTTTTTGGGTACAGAGAATACATTTTTGATTTAGTTTCTTTAATTTGTGTGGAAGGAAGTGTTGAGAGCGATGGCCTGGGTTTGGTGTGGTCTGGCAAAACGCAGGCCTCGGGACATATATGTCATCTGCTGCTGCTCCCGATCTCTCAGAGTCCAGGACCATATTGTGCTCGCTATTAAATGGACTCCTCAGGTTACCAATTTTGACAATCAAATAATTGATGTCTGCCCTGGGGTACAAATGCTTCACCATTTCCAACTGTTTCTCCATCGTTGCCTTCCTCTTGATTTTGATATGACCTTGTGCTCCCTATTAAATTTAAATTTTTGATTTAGCAAAATAATTGGCTATGTGTTTTCTTTAAAAAGTACAGTTTGTTTGTGAGTAGGCAGGTACATTTCAAAAATACACTGTCTAATTAACAAGGGACACCAACATAGTTGTATCTTTGAGGTTAAAAAATACAAGATAATAATGGTGCTGTGGTAACTTGACACAAAAAAAAATTATTCTGGAGATCACTAGAAAGAAATTAAAAAAATATTATTCTGCAGATCACTAGAAAAAAATTTTTTAAAAATTACTCTGGAGATCACTAGAAAAAAAAATACATATTATTCTGGAGATCACTAGAAAAAAAATATTATTCTGGAGATCACTAGAAAAAAAATAAATAAATACGTTTGTCAGAACTCTTGCCGCGTCTTAAATGTGATATCTTCCGGCTTGTCCTTGCTTCCGAGCATGCGTGTTTGTACTTTGGACTTTTGTCTGATGGACTTTTGTAGGCGGAAAATTTGAAGACATGCTAGCCAACATCTGTTGGCGGAAAGTCCGACAACAATTGTCCGATGGAGCATACACATGGTCGGATTTTCTGCCAACAGCCTGACATCCAACATTTCCCATCGTAAAATCTGATCGTGTGTACGGACCTTCAAACTGAAAAAAAAGAAAACCCTTTAATTTATTTGCAAATAAAAATGTTCAATGCTTTCAATAGAGTCATATTTTTGTCATTTTAAACAGGACACATTATAGAATAAAATGTATCATTTTTATTTACATCGACTTTTTTTTAAAAGTAATATTGATCAAAATAGGCTATAGGCCCCCTAACCTGAGGGAGGAGGGGGAGACGGATCTCCTATCACAAATTGGATTAGCAGCAAGGATAGGAAGTGTTATCATAATGGGGGATTTTAATTATCCAGACATAGACTGGGCATAAGGAACCATGCATTCGTCTAAGGCTTGCTAGTTCCTAAATGCAGGACAATTTCATAGTTCAGATGGTGGATGCACCAACTAAAAATAAAGCGTTACTGGATCTACTGATTACCAACAATACAGACCTAATCACAGATGTGGATATACGGAGCAATTCAAGAAACAGCAATCACAGGTCAATTGGCTTCAGTATAAATCACACAAATAGGAAACATAAGGGGAATACAAAGACACTGAATTTCGAAAGAGCCAACTTCCCTAAACTACGAACCTTGCTAGAAGGCATGAATTAGGATAAAATCTTAGGAACAAAGAACACGTAGGAGAGATTGGTTTGCTTATAAGCGTATTAGCCAATGCATCCTATTGGGTAATAAATTTAAAAGAACGAACAAAAGTCCTGGATGGCTTAACCCCAATGTAAGAATGCATATAAAATCAACGGAGAAGGCCTTCAAAAAATACAAGGTTGAGGCATCTTCATCAGCATTCAGACTTTATAAAGAATGCAACAAGAAATCTAAGGGTGCAATTAGGACAGCTAAGATAGAACACAAAAGACACATAGAGGAGGAGAGCAAACAAAATCCCAAGAAATTCTTTAAGTATGTAAACAGTAAAAAAGGGAGGACAGACCATATTGGCCCCATAACGAATGAGGAAGGACATCTGGTTACAAAGGATGGGGAGGTGACGA
Organism: Lithobates clamitans; assembly: GCA_037952925.1. Classification (NCBI taxonomy): domain Eukaryota; kingdom Metazoa; phylum Chordata; class Amphibia; order Anura; family Ranidae; genus Lithobates; species Lithobates clamitans. The sequence goes on from JBBGZY010001141.1 coordinate 673,867, forward strand.
AGGTATTGAATTTTTATTCTTCTCCTCAGTCTTCACAAGGGAATCGGCGGGCTTCAGTAACCAAAACTGCAGTGTTTATTCTCATGACACATCACAGGAAGCACCAACAGAGGACAGAATTAAAATTAGACTTGGGAAACTTAACATTAATAAATCACTAGATAACTTGCATCCAAAGGTACTCAGTCAAGTAATTGCCAGACCATTGTTCCTAATTTTTACTGACAGTCTACTGACTGGAATGATACCAGCTGATAGGAGAAAAGCCAATGTAGCACTAATATTTAAAAAGGGCCCAAAATACATCTCTGGGAATTACAGACCAGTTACCCTAACATCAATAGAATGCAAGGTCTTGGAGGGGATGGTAAGGGACTATATACAAGATTTTAGTAATGAGAACGGTATCATTAGCAGTAAACAGCATGGATTCATAAAGAATCATTCTTGCCAAACCAATCTATTAACCTTCTATGAGGAGGTGAGTTGCCATCTAGATAAAGGAAGGCCCATAGACATGGTGTATCTGGATTTTGCAAAAGCATTTGACACAGTTCCCCATAAATGTTTACTGTACAAAATAAGGTCCATTGGCATAGACCATAGGGTGAGTACATGGATTGAAAACTGGTGATAGTGGTGATAAATGGGAAGTACTCTGAATGGTCAGGGGTGGGTATTGGGGTTCTCCAGGGTTCTGTGCTGGAACCAATCCTCCAATCCTATTTAATTTGTTAATAAATGACCTGGAGAATGGGGTAAACAGTTCAATCTCTGTATTTGCAGATGATACTAAGCTAAGCAGGGCAATAACTCCGCAAGATGTGGAAACCTTGCAAAAAGATCTGAACAAATTAATGGGGTGGGCAACTACATGGCAAATGAGGTTTAATGTGGGAAAATGTAAAATAATGCATTTGGGTGGCAAAAAACATGAATGCAATCTATACACTGGGGGGAGAACCTCTGGGGGAATCTAGGATGGAAAAGAACCTGGGGGTCCTAGTAGATGATAGGCTCAGCAATGGGATGCAATGCCAAGCTGCTGCTAACAAAGCAAACAGAATATTGGCATGCATTAAAAAGGGGATCAACTCCAGAGATAAAATGATAATTCTCCCGCTCTACAAGACTCTGGTCTGGCCGCATCTAGAGTATGCTGTCCAGTTTTGAGCACCAGTCCTCAGGAAGGATATACTGGAAATGGAGTGAGTACAAAGAAGGGCAACAAAGCTAATAAAGGGTCTGGAGGATATTAGTTAAGAGGAAAGGTTGCGAGCACTGAACTTATTCTCTCTGGAGAAGAGACCCTTGAGAGGGGATATGATTTCAATTCACAAATACCATACTTATGACCTCACAATAGGGATAAAACTTTTTTGTGGAAGGGAGTTTACGCGTGGCCACTCATTAAAATTAGAAGAAAAGAGGTTTAACCTTAAACTACGTAGAGGGTTCTTTACTGTAAGAGCGGCAAGGATGTGTAATTCCCTTCCACGGGCAGTGGTCTCAGAGGGGAGCATCGATGGTTTAAAAACTATTAGATAACCACCTGAATGACCACCACCTACAGGGATATACAGTGTAATACTGACATATAATTACACACATAGGTTGGACTTGATGGACTTGTGTCTTTTGTCAACCTCACCTACTATGTAACTATGTAAAATAGAAAAGGCTGCATTTTTTCAGCTTTGTTTACATTTCATTTTTACATAATTGTCTATAGATTTCATAAATATCATTTGTACAAATGATTTTTACGAAAAGAAAGATTTTTCATGAAAAGAAAGACTTATTTCTCCTTTAAAAAATCAAATATGTATTAATGTTGTATCTTACATAATGACAAAGTGATACATAAACATGCCTATATTAGAAATGTAAAAATTGTGCTGGTCCATAGGTGTACAGGTGTGGGAGCTGAAGTTGTTAAAATCTGACTGGCTGCCTAGAGTTACATTGCAAATTATCATTGCTCTTTGCCTTATAAAAACAAAAACAATGAGACAGAAAGCACAAAGACCCACTTAAAACAAGTGGCATGGAAAAAACAGTATAGCATAGTACAAAAAATTGCACATTTACATAAAAGGCAAAATACGCAAAATATTTTTAAAATGCTTCACATTGTATTAACATTTGCTATGTAACTATTTGAAACTTTTAGTTTAATATGCTATCAGACACTTAAGACAGACAAACTGTAATGTATTTTCTTGGGATCATGAATGGGAGATTAGCTACAATTTATGTACCAACTGGGGATGGACAGATATTAGAAATTATGTTTATCCTGGTGCCACCAAGGCAGGAAGTAGGGGGAATTCCTTACTTTTGGAGTCACATGAAAGCAAAGGGCGAGGGGAAGTGGGGAGAACTGTCTAAGATAGGGAAATTTCCCTATACACAGAAAGAAAAAATCATTAAAAGGGTTTTAACTCTTGCCTACTATATTAAAAACAAAACAAAACAAAAACAACATTTTAGTCACAGTTATAACAAAGGAAACTCAGTTGACTGTCATAAAAGTGGTTTATCTGTAGGCTATAAACAATTTAATATGTGTTTTCAAAAAGACATTAGGAAACTAACAACGTTTCAGAAAAAAAAAACAATTAAATGTGCCAAAAGAAAAAATGGATAAGTGCACAAACAAGTGTAGCGCTAGAGATTTTGCAAGCTTATGATATAACTTATATATAAGAATATGAAAAGAAAAGTCTATGTCAGTCCACAATGTGCAAAAATACAGTCTCTGGTGCTCTTCAGATGTCCCTTCAGATACAGAAGACTGTTGTTAATCCAAAGGGTATATAGAATTCCTTAATCACCACGTGGATAACACATGCAAAAAATGAGGTGTGATGGACCCTCCACACAGAAAGAGTGAAGGCTTACCAGAGGAATTGAACTCATAAGAACATACGTTCAATGAGTCAATCTAGCTTGTATCACCAACAGGCAATAAAAGGAAGGACCTCCCAATTGGATGGCAGTAAAACTCTAAACGTATCCAGAGCCGTGAGGGAACTTTCTTTATAGTGGATGGCAAACCTTCCAATGGATCATCTCAGAAGAATAGCCCATATGAAATAAAGAGGGGGGCCACATAGCATAATACCGTTTGTAAAACGAATTTATTAAAATAAGTAAGCAACTAACATTTCTGTAGTAAAAAAGCGCTTCAAGTAAAATTATGGCAGGCAGTGGAGTCTCCCGACGTGTTTCGTCTTATAAGACTTCATCTTTTCTTCTCTGCCCAAAAGAAAAAATGTACTAACTGCATCAGCAAAGAGCAGTAGTGGTCACAATTAAAACTCCAAACCAATAGAAATAGATGGACACATAGCAAGATAGTTTTGAAATACTACAAAATACTCATATCATCTCATGCTTGAAAAAAAAAAGGATAAATGTATCACAAGGATGGATTTTATGGCAGAGCTACCATTCAGACACATAGGTAGTGTTGCTGGTGTCTGGTGTCACTGGTGTCTTAAGTAAACCTTACTGAATACACTTTAGGTAGAAAAAGTTGTGTATCTTGGGGAAATTTGAGGTGGGGGGGAGTTTTACGTGTTAATACTGCTGATGTGTGTCTTTACAGTTGTTCCACATGTGCTGTCTACAGTTATAATAGGTAATAGGCTGAATATGAATATGATTTTTTTACGACTGCAATGAAACTTTTTTTAAAGCCTGACCCAGGTCACATACTGTACATTTCACAGCTACACAACTGCCTACATGAGTATTTCCACAAGGTATATTTTGTTGTTTGCTGCAATTTTTAAAGGACTTTTTTGCAAAAATAGTGTAATGTTTCTAAGCAATATGTATCTGCACATAAGCATATTATTCCCTTGTGGAGGCATGTGATAGGGTTCTTACCAAAGGTGGAATACTTACCTTTTTGTGACAATTTTCACACATGGAGACACCCCAAGTATCCACTGGAGCACCTGTGTGGGACACCTCTAAAAAGTTTGTTCTTGTGTCCCACACTAGTGCTCCTGAGTCCAGATGTGTAAACAGCTGCTTAGTGTCCTCTCCTTACATTAAACTGAATCAAGCTTGCATTTCATTCTAGTTACAAACACGTCTAGACAGCAATGTACAAAACTTAATTTTATACAAATAGGCATGACCAAATGTATTTAACATGTATCTGCCCAAAACATCGTATTTAATGAACGAACAATGTTTCCTACGACCAGTCACTGTGCTCACGAACATGAAATTCGCCATTTTAAAATGTACAACAGTAAAGAAAAGCACATGGCGCAGCTTACAAGTAATAATAATGATAGGAACACACGACAAGTACTTACTTTTTAGAAGCACTCTCTTGATTCTTCTATACTGATCCTGCTCCCTCAGTTTCAGGTCAGACCAGTGGTTTCTTATTTGCTCCTTGGAGCATCGTACCCCAAAATTCTGCCGCAGACTCTTCACAACTTTCGTCATGATCTTGGCCTTTCGCAAATTAGGGTTTAGGTACGGTCCATGCTTCCCATCATAGTCGTTCTTCCGCAAGATGTACACCATCTCCACCATCTCTTCAAAGGCCATATTGGAGGCCTTAAATCTCCTCCTCCGGGATTGTGTCGTTTCGGGCTCCGGGCTTCCCTCCTCCTCGTTACTGGAATAATTTCCACACACCTGTTCTTTATCCACCATGTTGCTCCTACTGAGCGCAGAAGAGAGAAGGGGTGGAGAATCTTGGAGAAAGAACGTCAGGGGCGGGCGCCACGGGCGGAGTTTCACGCATGCGCAGTCTAAATCAAGCTAACACGCATGTGTCGTACGTACGATCTGTGTGTGCAGGAAGGACGAACTAAAGTGGTGAGTGTCCTAAACGAGGGTAAAATTTGAACTTGGCCCATCACAGTCGTCTATACTGCTTCAAGATTGAGGCTTATATTGGGAAATGATAATGAGAGTTTAGACTGACGTTAGTGTTTTTGTCTTGTGTATTGTCTTACAGCAAAGATGAATCACTTTAAGGACCCAGAATTCATGGCCAGTTTCATAGACAGATACAGGGAGATGAGGAATTTGTGGGAGGTGAAACACAGCTTATATTATAATAAACAAGCTAGGAGGTCATCGCTGGAGAAACTTCTGGAATTTGTGAAGACTCGGGTCCCCGATGCAAACATGAAGTTTTTGGACAATAAAATTGGGACTTAACTACTTCAGCCCCGGAAGGATTTACACCCTTCCTGACCAGAGCACTTTTTACAATTTGGCACTGCGTTGCTTTAACTGCTAATTTTGCGGTCATGCAATGCTGTACCCAAACAAAATTTGCGTCCTTTTTTTTCCACAAATAGAGCTTACTTTTGATGGTATTTGATCACCTCTGCAGTTTTTATTTTTTGCGCTATAAACGGAAAAAGACAGAAAATGTTGAAAAAAAATGATATTTTCTACTTTTTGTTATAAAAAAATCCAATAAACTCAATTTTAGTCATACATTTAGGCTAAAATGTATTCGGCCACATATCTTTGGTAAAAAAAATGTCAATAAGCGTATATATTTATTGGTTTGCGCAAAAGTTATAGCGTCTACAAACTAGGGTACATTTTCTGGAATTTACACAGCTTTCAGTTTATGACTGCCTATGTCATTTCTTGAGGTGCTAAAATGGCAGGGCAGTACAAACCCCCCCAAATGACCCCATTTTGGAAAGAAGACACCCCAAGGAAATTGCTGAGAGGCATGTTGAGCCCATTAAATATTAATTTTTTTGTCCCAAGTGATTGAATAATGCTAAAAAAAAAAATTTACAAAAAGTTGTCACTAAATGATATATTGCTCACACATGCCATGGTTATATGTGAAATTGTGCCCCAAAATACATTTAGCTGCTTCTCCTGAGTATGGGGATACCACATGTGTGAGACTTTTTGGGAGCCTAGCGGCGTACGGGGCCCCAAAAAACCAAGCACCGCCTTCAGGATTTCCAAGGGCGTAAATTTTTGATTTCACTCCTCACAACCTATCACAGTTTTGAGGGCTATAAAATGCCAAGATAGCACAAACCCCCCCAAATTACCCCATTTTGGAAATTAGAGACCCCAAGCTATTTGCTGAGAGGCATGTTGAGTCCATGGAATATTTTATAGTTTGCCACAAGTTGCAGGAAAATGACAAACTTTTTTTTTTGCACAAAGTTGTCACTAAATGATATATTGCTCACACAGGCCATGGACATATGTGGAATTGCACCCCAAAATACATTCTGCTGATTCTCCTGAGTACCGGGATACCACATGTGAGGGACTTTTTGGGAGCCTAGCCGCATACGGGGCCCGAAAACCAAGCACCGCCTTTAGGATTTCTAAGGGCGTAAATTTTTGATTTCACTCCTCACTACCTATCACAGTTTTGAAGGCCATAAAATGCCAAGATGGCACAACCCCCCCCCCCCCCAAATTACCCCATTTTAGAAAGTAGACACCCCAAGCAATTTGCTGAGATGCATGTTGAGTCCATGGAATATTTTAAATTTTGCCACAAGTTGTGGGAAAGTGACAAATGTTTTTTTTTTTGCACAAAGTTGTCACTAAATGACATATTGCTCAAGCATGCCATGGGCATATGTGGAATTACACCCCAAAATACATTCTGCTACTTCTCCTGAGTATAGGGATACCATATGTGTGGGACTTTTTAGGAGCCTAGCTGCATACGGGGCCCCCGAAATCTAATCACTGCCTTCAGGATTTCTAAGGGCGTAAATTTTTGATTTCACTCCTCACTACCTATCACAGTTTCGAAGACCATAAAATGCCAAGATAGCACTAACCCCCCCCCCAAATGACCCCATTTTGGAAAGTAGACACCCCAAGATATTTACTGAGAGGCATGGTGAGTATTTTACAGCTCTCATTTGTTTTTAAAAAATGAAGAAAGACAAGAAAAATTTTTTTTTTTTTCTTTTTTCCATTTTCAAAACTTTGTGACAAAAAGTGAGGTCTGCAAAATACTCACTATACGTCTCAGCAAATAGCTTGGGGTGTCTACTTTCCAAAATGGGGTCATTTGGGGGGGTTGTGCCACCTGGGCATTCCATGGCCTCCGAAACTGTGATAGGCAGTGAAGAGTGAAATCAAAAATTTACACCCTTAGAAGTCCTGAATGCGGTGCTTGGTTATCAGGATCCTGTATGCGGCTAGGCTCCCAAAAAGTCTCACACATGTGGTATCCCCGTACTTAGGAGAAGCAACAGAATGTATTTTGGGGTGTAATTTCACATATTCCCATGGCATGTTTGAGCAATATATCATTTAGTGACAACTTTGTGCAAAAAAAAAAAAAATTGTCTTTTTCCTGAAACTTGTGTCACAATATAAAATATTCCATGGACTCGAAATGCCTCTCAGCAAATAGCTTGGGGTGTCTACTTTCTAAAATGGGGTCATTTGGGGGTGTTTTGAACTGTCCTGGCATTTTATGCACAACATTTAGAAGCTTATGTCACGCACTCTTCTAATCACTTGAAGACAAAGCCCTTTCTGACACTTTATGTTTACATGAATTTTTTTTTTTTTTTTTGCAAGAAAATTACTTTGAACCCCAAACATTATATATATTTTTTTAAAGCAAATGCCCTACAAATTAAAATGGTGGGAGTTTCATTTTTTTTTTACACAGTATTTGTGCAGTGATTTTTCAAATGCGTTTTTTTGGCAAAAAACACACTTTTTAAAATTTTAATGCACTAAAACACATTATATTGCCCAAATGTTTGATGAGAATAAAAAAGATGATCTTAGGCAGAGTACATGCATACCAAACACGACATGCTTTAAATTTGCGCACAAACGTGCAGTGGCGACAAACTAAATACATTGTTAAAAGCCTTTAAAAGCCTTTACAGGTTACCACTTTAGATTTACAGAGGAGGTCTACTGCTAAAATTACTGCCCTCGACCTGACCTTTGCGGTGACACCTCACATGCATGGAGCAATTGCTGTTTACATTTGACGCCAGACCAACGCTTGCGCGAGAGCAGGGGTCACACAGGGGTGCTTTTTTTTTGCTTTTTTTTAAATCTTATTTTTGAACCGTTCCTTTCATTTTTTTAAATCATTTTTATTGTTATCTCAGGGAATGTAAATAACCCCTATGATAGCAATAGGTAGGGACAGGTACTCTTTTTTGAAAAAATTGGGGTCTATTAGACCCTAGATCTCTCCTCTGCCCACAAAGTATCTGACCACACCACCAATCTAAGTCATAGAATGCTCGTAACTTCTGGTTTCTTAGGCCGTAGAGATGTTTGGAGCCATTCTGGTCTCTGATCAGCTCTATGGTCAGCTGGCCAAATCATCGGCTGCATTCTCAGGTTGGGACAGGAGAGCCAGAGAAAAACATGGAAGACGGTGGGGGGGCAATTCCCTCCCACTGCTTGTAAAAGCAGTCTAGAGGCTAATTAGCTGCTAGGATTGCCTTTACATGAAAGCCGACCGCTGGCTGAAAAGAATGATACCAAGATGATACCTAAACCTGCAGGCATCATTCTGGTATAACCACTCAAAGTCCAGAAACATACCAGTACGTTGCTGGTCCTTGTTGGGCATATATTGTAAACTTTTTTTTCATGCAGCCTGTGGGCTGAACGAAAAAAAAATATTGATCGGTGAGTATGCCCACCATTAGAATACCTCCCTTCATCCACCCACTTCTAATGATGGGCATACATGCACCGTTTATATATGCCGAAGCATGGGGGGCATCCGCCCTAAAAGGTAGGAGAAAATCGCTCCTCCACCCCTGCTGCCCCCATGCTTCGGCATATGTGCTCTTTTTTAACTGTGGTGGTGAAATCACCTCCTACAGTGCTGTAGTCACGGCTTTATGTATCGTGGGAGCAAACGCTGTTGCTGTCAAGATAAATAAATCTGCGCTGCAACTGAATGGCGTACCTGCTAAGCAAATGATGGTTAACAATAAAACAAAGTAACATTACATTATAACAGTAAGACTTACCATACCTGCAAAGCAAATACAAAAAAAAATAGTAAAAAATAAAACATTTTTTAACGCAACCTGTGCCTAAAATATATATATATGCCGAAGCATGGGGGCATCCACCCGCAAAAGGTAGGAGCAAATCGCTCCTCTCCCCCTGCTGCCCTCATGCTTTGGCATATATGCTTTTTTTTAACTGTGGTGATGAAATCACCTCTGACAGCGCTGGAGTCACGGCTTTATGTATCGTGGGAGCAAACGCTGTTGCTGTCAAAATAAATCCGTTCTGCAGCTGAATGGCGTACCTGAAAACAAAAAAATGGTTAACAATAAAACACAGTAAACAGTAAAGTAAAAATTGCATACCTATAAAGCAAACATGATAAAACATAATAACAATAGAATACAGTAAAAAAGAGCAGAACAATAGAGAGAGAATAGAGAGAGAACAATAAAACGACAACTATGGCATCTTGGGAGATGCTGTGAAAGTGTGCCTAGTCTGTGCAGTGCTGTACCTTACGCTAATATTCAACTAGTGTATGGTAGCGTTCAAAACATTCACAATGCAAAGACCAGGATTGTCAGGACAGGAGGGACAATAATAGCGGGATTCACACCTATATCCGCGCTTGCTGCAGGCACGACATCTTTTTTGGGGGGCTCATTGGGTAGGGGTACTCCGGAGGACATAAAGAAAATGCCTCTCGTGCAGCCGGCTTACTGCATTTGGTTGGGGAAGGTGAGGTGGAGCACTGTCTGGAAACAGAAGGGCTCTGAAGATCTCTTCCTGGAATTTAAGGAAGGATCCAGTCCATCCTGAAGCTCTGTATAGCATGAGCGTTCAGCAAAGCCAATTGAAATAAATAAACAGACACTTTCTTGTACCAGCGTCTGGCCTTATGGGCAATTAGGTACAGCGTCAACAACTGGTTGTTGAGGTCCACCCCTCCCATATTTTGGTTATGTTTGTGGACACAGAGGGGTTTCTCCACAACACCAGTCGCTGTAGTAATTTGGACCGTTGTGTCTGAATGAAGAGAGGTAAGAAGGAAAACATTCTTATTATCCCTCCACTTCATAGAGAGCAAATTATTACACCGCAAGCAGGCTCTCTCCCCCAGCCTAAGACGGGAATCTACAAGCCGCTGGGGAAAGCCCCGACGATTAGGTTGCACAGTGCCACATGCTCCAATCTGCAGATCAAACTAGTGACTAAAAAGTGGCACGCTTGTGTAATAATTGTCCACATATAAGTGGTACCCCTTTCCGCATAAGTGTGAAACCAAGTCCCACAAAATCTTGTCAGCGCTTCCTATGTAGTCAGGGCAGTTTGTCAGCTCTACGTGGCTATCTTTTCCCTCGTAAACCATAAAACTACATGTATAGCCTGTGGCCCTGTCACAGAGCTTATACATCTTGACCCCATATCTGGCACGCTTGCTGGGAAGGTACTGTTTGAATGACAAGCGGCCAGAAAACTTAATCAGGGACTCATCAACGCAGACAACTTGATGGGGAGTAAGCAAGTCTGCAAAACATTGGTTGAAGTGGTTTACAAGGGGCCGAATTTTGTAGAGCCGATCATATCCAGGGTCTCCACGAGGATGACAAAGTTCATTGTCATTGAAGTGCATGAACCGCAAGATCTGCTTGTATCGTGCCCTGGTCATGGAGGCAGAGAACAAGGGATATGGTGAATTGGGTCAGTGGACCAATATGACTGCAACTCACTCTTTTTAGTTATGCCCATGTTGAGGGAAAGGCCCAGAAAGAGCTTACATTTGGAAACCATAATTGGTCTCCAATCTCTGGCGAGGGAGGACTGGGGAATAGTGGCAATGTGTTGACCAGCGTACAAATTGCTTTGGTCCACAATAGATCTATAGAGATCTTCAGTGAAAAACAGCGATTAAAAAAAGTGACGTAAAATTAACTGTTTCCAACTGAATGCCGGGTTGGCCAGTGAATGGGGGAAGTATGGGTGCTGCAGAAGTGGTGGGTTCCCAATTTGGATTGGCGAATGCAGCAGAAAGGGCACTATGGGCACGACGGGCCTGTGTTCGTCTTCTTGGTGGCAGCGGGGACACTACTTGTGCTTGCCAGTTCACCAGAATGAATTGCGGTGCTAGTACTGCTCTGCTCCATACGAGGGATCTGCGGTTCTTGCACATCAACGACAGAAGAAGATTGTGGTCTGGTACGCCTGACCTTGGCAGGGACCACAACTCTGTCGTCAGAGCTATCTGTCATGGAGCTGCTGTCCTCTACAGGATCGTATTCTGAGCCTGAATCTGACAGATGAGTGACTTCCTCTTCACTATCTGTTATGCTCAGAAACGTGTAGGCCTCTTCACTAGTGTACCTTCGATTTGCCATTTTGGGCTCTAAATTTAGTGGTACACTAGTGAAACTCACAGGTAAAAAAGCTCCTGACTGTTAGTGACTGTATCAAAACGCTACCAAAAAAACTGTTAGCGATCGCAGGGATCAGGCCTGACTCTGCGAATGCTGCAGTTATGTGTGTTTAGTGTTTTGTAAGTGACAGTGATCGATCGATACTGTGCTTGGGTGGGCTGGGCGGAGGGTCTAAACGCAGGTCCTAGCAGGTATCTGGGCTAATCCCGCTAACACTGCATTTTTGGGAACCCTAAACTGCTGGGGACGCTAGTATAGATCTGATCAGATCAGATATTGATCCGTTCAGATACTATACCACTAAGGGAGGTGTATGCTGCGTGCGTGGGTGTTAGCGGTATTGGCACTAAGCTGACACTGCCTGGGGCGATGCAGACCCTATCTGACCCTAAAACTTAACTTATATCACCGCTGGGCAATCAGGGGGTTAAACCTTTATTAGGTAATAAATGGCGAGTGCCCTGAAACTATAAAAAACAAACTAACTAACCAGCATCACCCGTAACAGTTATACAGTGATCACTGGTGAGAGGGTTAACTAGGGGGCAATCAGGGGGTTAAAACCTTTACTAGGTAGTATATGGGGGGTCCCTGATGCTATAAAACGCTGATGGCGAACCTAAATACTTACCTCCCTAACTAGCGTCAATTGTGACACTAATACAGCGATCAGAAAAAAGATTGCTTAATGACACTGGCAACGGGGGGTGATCAAGGGGTTAAAACTTTATTGGGGGGTTAGGGGGGTACCCTAGACCTAAAGGGGCCTAACACTAACTGCCCTACCACTTATAACTGTCACAAAATGACACCAATGCAATAATCAGGAAAAAAACAGCTATTGGTGTCACAGTGACAGGGGGTGCAGGGGGAAATCGGGGTGTGACTGGGGGGTGGAATGTGTGCCTAGAGTGTTCTACTGTTAGTGTAGTGTTGGTGCACTTACTTGGATGTCTTCTCTCCTCGGCGCCGAATGAAAAGACCGACACGAGGAGAGATGACATCACTGTCTCTGCCTCTATTTATATTACAGAGGCAAAGGAAGATTGTCATTCGTTGGGAGCGATCGCGAGGGGGTGGCCACGAATGAGTGGCCTCCCCATCAGCACGGATCGCTCCCCTAACGATGCCGACTGCCTCGTGCACTGGGGGGGCACGATGTGCCCCCCGCCCGCGGGAGGCAAATCACTTACCAGGTATGTGATTTTGCCTGCCTGTGCCATTCTGCCACAGTATATCTGCGTTCCGCAGTCGGCAAGTGGTTAAGGAACATGTATAAGAAGGAGCATAAAAAAATCCAGAAATCACTCAGATCAGGAGCAGCAGCAGCGCAAGTGTATGTACCCAAGTTGTGGTACTTCAACAAACTGCGGTTTCTGGATGACCAGACTGAAGCCAGGGAATCACTTTCTACCCTTCCCTGCAGCCTTCCCTCCACCCTTCCCTCAACCACAGCAGAGGCTGAGGAGGAACAACCTGGGCCTTCCATCCTGGAAGAAGTGGATGCGCCCAGCTGGAGCTAGGTATATTATTTGTAGACATATTTATTGTCCTAATATTAATGATGTTAACTAGATGTTATAATTGATAACTAATTAATGATTTTAAACAAAGTGATTTACATATGAATAGACAGTAGTGGCCAAAATGTTTGGGACAAGAAAGAAAAATGCTGGGGTCAGAATTATAGTCTTTTCTATTTATTAACATTCAATTTGCAAGTCATGAGCTAAAATTGTGTGTGATTGATGAAGCAAAAACTAAAACTATGTCTCTTTTTTATACAAAGGATGAGCTCAGCCAGGAGGAGGGTCTGTAAAGTGGTAGGCAGGAGGAGGCCATGCCCAGTGACAGCCAGGAGGTGGCCGTGCCCAGTGATAGCCAGGAGGTGGGCGGGCCCAGTGTCAGCCAGAAGGTAGCTGGCCCCAGTAGGAGCCTCACGCAATCCCAGGTGCCTCCCCTCTGCCTTCAAACAAAAAGGCCCAGGAAGGGGATGATGATGGAGGAGGCAGCACTGGGCCTCATTAGGGAAGCAAGTAATGTGCTCAGAAGCCCATCTGATGCTGAAGAGGCCTATGGCTGCTATATAGCCACAAGATTGTTGAAATTGGAGGAGGGCCAACGCTTACTCTGTGAGCGAATTATTTTTGAGGGCCTTCAGAAGGGGTTGAGGGGCCAGCTGACAGAGAACAGCCACATATATGATCTCACCCATCCTCCTCCTCCTCCTGCCACAAGTCCACCACCAGTGCCACAGCCTCCAAGGAAGGCTGCAGGGAAGGCTGCAGGGAAGCGTGTAGGGAAGCGTGTAGGGAAGGTCGCAGCGAAGAGAAGAAAGTGATGGCCTGGGTTCAGTCTGGTCTGACAGAAGACGTAGGCTGGTGTAGTACCACAGCCTGGGGACATAGATATCATCTGCTGCTGGTCCTGATCTCGGGGAGTCCTGGACCAGATTGGGTTTAAAATTATATGGACTCCTCAAGATAAAATTTTTGTTTACATAGACTTGATGTGTGCCCTGGGGCCAAAAGGCTTCACAAATGTCAAAAGTTTCGCCTTGCTTTCCTCTTTATTTTGTTAACCAGAATAAGTGGATATTTTATTTTAAGGAAATACTTGCCTATGTTTTTTTTTTTTAAATAGGACAGATTGTTTGTGAGTAGGCAGGTACATTTCAAAAAGACAATGTCAAATTAACAAGGGACACCAACCAGCCTCCTTGAGGTTACAAAATACAAGATAATAATGTTATTGTGGTAACTTGACACACCAAAAAAAAAAATTAAAGAGATCACTAGAAAATAATTTTGCAATAATCAACAAAAAAGGAGATCTTGATGAAAAAAAAATCATAAAACAAGATGACTATAAAAAATAATTCTCAACATTATTCTGGAGATCTAGCTAATTAAAAGATTATTCATGAGATCACGAGAAATAATAAAGAAACAAGTTTGTGAGAATATCAGCAACAAAACAAGTTCATTCTTCTAGCATTATAAAGCACAAAAGAATGCGCTACATTAAACGATCACAGATTTTGCAGCGTGAGGAATGTGCTATCTCCATTCCGAACGCTAGTTTTACCAGACCGTGCGCTTCCGTCTCGTAGTTGCTTCTGAGCATGCATAGTTTTTGGTACATCGGAACAGCATACAGACGAGCGGGTTTCCCGATAGTAATTAGATCCGTCGGAAAAATTTAGAACATGTCCACTATCTAAGTCCGTCAGAATTTTCGATGAAAAAAGTCCGATGGGGCATACACACGGTCAGAAAATACGATGAAAAGCTCTCATCGGACTTTTTCTGATGGACATTCCGCTCGTGTGTACGCGGCATTAGAGTAAGCTTTCCTTTGGCTTAGAACTACTGGGTCTCCTATTCCCACCATTACATTTAAGCCTAATACTGCTAGATAAAAGAAGTCACATTCTAAACTTTCCAAAGCTTTTTTATCAAGTTGTAATGAATCAGATAGGGATGCTGCTATATTTGTGCCAAACACTATTGCAACAGTAAATAAAAATCAATTCTGAATTAAAAGTATGTGATGCTAGAAAACAGTGCCATTGATGCTGCCCATGAGAGTTATACTATTACATATTAGCACCATATAGCATATATAGCTTAACGGCATCTCCCTAGCGTGTAATTTAAAGGATTGGTGTTTTAACCATGTTACCCTCAAAGTCACATTAAAAGATGGACACCGCTATATGATATTTAAAAAAAATATTTTCTTTGCATAAGTACATATCCCACATGGCAGTGCCTGGCTCTCAGTGTCCCTTTTCTCAGTGCCTTGCATATTAGTCTTGAAAGGTTTAGAATTGATTTTCAAAAATTCACAGTTCCAGTGGTCCACTGAAGTGCAGGCGGCCTTTGAGACTCTTAAAGGACTGTTTACTTATGCATCTGTTCTAAAACACCCTGATCCAGTCTTGCCTTATGTCCTGGAAGTGGATGCATCAGAAACAGCAGTTGGAGCAGTGCTTTCTCAGGGACTAGAGTCTAATGCCTCGTACACACGATCGGACTTTCCAGCAGACTTGGTCCGACGGTCTTTCCGGTGGACTTTCAGGCGGACTACCTGAACGGACGGACTTGCCTACACCCGACCGGACTTTCCGGCAGGCTAGGTCCGCCCATCTTTCCGACGGACTTTCGCCGGAGTTATGGCGGACTTTCAGAATGAACGGACTTGCCCACACACGGCCAAGTGACTTGGGTACGACGGGAATAGGCATGCTGGGACTGTGATGTTTTAGGGGGCATGGTCACCGGGTGATGTTGACCACACACCCTAAAACGTCACAGTCCCAGCATGCCCAGGGACTGTGACGGCATAAGGGGGCGGGGTCTCCGCCTATATAAGTCACAGCGGAGCGCTCAGAGAGCAGTCCAGCCGGAGAGACGATCGTGTCAACATCTGGAAAAGAGAAGAGGGAAGAAGCCAAGAAGACAAGAAGTCAGAAGTCCGGGCCTCCGCTGGCAAAAGAGCGGCATGAAGACAGCAGAGGAGCCGGCAGAAGAACTGGAACACCGGGAGAAGAGGCCAGAGAGAGCGGAGAATAACCAACCGGACGCTGGGAAAAGGGGAACCGGAGGGACCCCCGAAGCCGGAAGAAGACCCCCGAAGCTGGAGGAAGACCCCCGAAGCTGGAGGAAGACCCCCCGAGCTGTCTAATAAATTATTTTAAAAAACTGTGTAGTGTGTTTTATTATTGACACTTTTTCCCTAGGTGAATGGATAGGGGTACAATGTACCCCAAACTCATTCACATAGGGTGGGGGCTGGGATCTGGGGGCCCTCTTATTATAGGGGGCTCCTGGATTCTGATAAGCCCCCCGCCCGCAGACCCCGACAACCAATGGCCAGGGTTGTCGGGAAGAGGCCCTTGTCCTCATCAACATGGGGACAAGGTGCTTTGGTGTGGGGGGCCCCACAGGGTGCCCCCCTTCCCCCAAAGCACCCACCCCCCATGTTGAGGGCATGCGGCCCGGTACAGTTCAGGAGGGGGGCGCTCGCTCGTCCCCACCCCCTTTCCTGACCGGCCGGGCTGCGTGCTCAGATCGGGGTCTGGTACGGATTTTAGGGGGGACCCTACGCTGCTTTTTCGGCGTAGGGGGTTCCCCTTAAAATCCATACCAGACCTAAGGGCCTGGGATGCCCCGCACTTGCCGCAATAGGAAAATTTGTTTTTTCTATTGCAGCGAGCATGAGATGCAATACCCTATCTGTTGGACTAGCATACAGACGAACTGACTTTCCGTCAGGAACGGAGTCCGTTGAGTCCGGCGGACTAAGATTTGAAACATGTTTAAAATTTAGGTACGGCAGACTTTTGGGAAAAAAAAGTCCACCGGAGCCTACAAACGATCGGATTGTTTGGCGGACTCTGGTCTGCCGGACCAAGTATGCCAGAAAGTCCGCTCGTGTGTACGAGGCATTAGGCTCTGTTGCATCCAGTCACCTTCTTCTCCCTTAAACTACCTGCAGTGGATCGAGACTATGATGTTGGGGATCATGAACTCCTCGCGATCAAGGCTGCACTAGAGGAATAGAGGTATTTGCTGGAAGGAGCTGCACACCCAATCTTGATCTACACAGATCATAAGAATTTAGAATATTTAAGAGCAGCAAAGAGGTTGAGACCCCGACAGGCCAGATGGGCACTTTTTCTCAATTCTCTTTTCACATAACTTTCAGGCCGGGATTTAAGAATACAAAACCTGATGCACTTTCCTGCATGTTTAGCAACTCAGAACAGTCTGCACCCCCAGATGCTATCCTGTCTTCAGGGAATTTCCTTTTGCTCCAAGGAGACTTACTTTCTCAAATCAAACAGGCTTCTGTGGGAATCCCCTCACCTACTGGAACCACCTTACAGGCAAGAGATGGGTTGCTATGGTATAAGGAAAGATCTTTGTACGACAGACGTCCGAGTCTCTATCTTAGGGCTATGTCATGACCACATGCTAATTGGGCATTTTGGAATCAGCAAGACCTCTGAACTTATACAACGTACATTCTGGTGGCCGCAAGTAGAGAAAGACTGCAAAAAGTATGTTGAGTCCTGTATCACTTGTATTCAGAGCAAGAACAGCAAAACTAAGGCTTGGGGTCTGCTGAAACCATTACATTGCAGTTCACCTTCAGATTCTGGAAAGCCTTGTGTACTGCCCTGGGGATTAAACTATAATTTTCTTCAGCCTATCACCCACAGATGAATGGACAGATGGAGAGACTTAATCAGACTCTTGAACAGTATCTGTGGTCTTTTTCCTCATTCTCTCAAGATGACTGGGTGTCACTATTACGACTTGCTGAGTTTGCCTACAATAACTCTGTCCATTCAGCCACAATGCAATCTCCGTTCTTCGCCAATTATGGCTTCCATCCTTCCTTCTTGTCCAATACAGTACCAGAATGCTCAGTACCCGCTGTCCTTGAAACAACGCAGTTCTTTGACACTAATAACAAACTACTGCAAGAAACAATGGCTAAAACACAGGCATACAACAAAAAGGTTTTTGACAAAAGTAGGGGAGTTGATTCTGAAACCTGGAGATCATTATGGTTGTCCACAACCAATCTAAGGTTAGCCTGTCCATCAAAGAAATTGGGTCCTAAGTTTGTGGGGCCTTTCCCAGTAAAGAAGAAGTTCAACAATGTGGCCTACGAATTATAGCTATCCTAATCTTTCAGGATTCATCCCGTTTTTCACATGACCTTGCTGAAACCTGCTATCCCCAATTCCTTCCCCGGACGAAATGTTGGTTCAGCCGAGCCAGTATTAGTCAATGAGGAGGAAGAATTTGAAGTGGAAGCAATTTTGGCTTGCAGGAAGAGAAATAACCAAATTCAGTTCCTGATAAAGTGGAAAAGGTATGGGCCAGAGGAAAACTCTTGGGAACCCGAAGGCAATATTCACGCCAAAAGACTGATCCAGGTGATCAAGAGCGCTCATCCTGTTAGGTTGGCCCGGTTGGGCATCCAGAGGCTGCCCATTGGGAGGAGGCAATGTCAGGAAAGGCATGCCAGCAACCAAGATGGCTGCAGGAGAAGATCCCCTTTGCTCCATGTCCCATTGACAAGAGCAGCACGGGTGCCTTTGCGTGCTTGCGTGCACACGTGCGCCAATGCAGAATGGGATGCCACCACAAGTGCGTGCATGACCTGTGATGGCCTTTGGCACCAAAATGGCTATTTAAACTGGCTCATTCCCCAAGATCAGTGCTGTCTGGTGTACAGTGTTTCCTGTGTCTCCTGCTATCCATTGCCTGTACCAGTTCCTGTTGACTTACCGGGTTCCAACATACGAGAGTACCAGCCTTCTCCAGTCTCCAGCCTGTCAGCTGTTCCTGGTCGTCCTGCTGTGTCGGCGTTCTCCCACGGTTTTTCCTTCAGTTCCGGTTCAGCCTTCCTGCTAGCAACTTGCCAGGCACTCTTGAGACTCTGCAATCCTGTGCCACCTGCCTGCTCTACCAGAGGCCTCGAGTCAGAGGTGTAAGAGAGGCCTTCCTCTGCATAACAGACTCTACCTTCAGGTATGTGACAACATTACAGTCGTGAGCAATTTTAAATGATATTTTTTCCTTTAGAAATTACATTTTGCTGTGGTACTTTTCTAAATATGGGGAAAATGCGTTACTTTACAGGCACCAGAGCACTTTTTACTAATTTGGCACTGCGCTGCTTTAACTGGTAATTGCGCTGTCATACAATGTTGTACCCAAACAAAATTTGCATCCTTTTTTTACCACAAATAGAGCTTTCTTTTGATGGTATTTGATTGCCTCTGCGATTTTTATTTTTTGTGATATAAATGGAAAGACTGAAAATTTTGAAAAAAAATTATATTTTCTAATTTTTGTTATAAGAAAAATCCAATAAACTCAATTTTAGTCATACATTTAGACCAAAATGTATTCAGCCCCCTTTGGTAAAAAAAAATGTCAATAAGCGTATATTTATTGGTTTGCGCAAAAGTTATAGCGTCTACAAACTAGGGTACATTTTTTGGAATTTACGCAGCTTTTAGTTTATGACTGCCTATGTCATTTCTTGAGGTGCTAAAATGGCAGGGTAGTACAAACCCCCCCACATGACCCCATTTTGAAAAGTAGACACCCCAAGGAAATTGCTAAGAGGCATGTTGAGCCCATTGAATATTTTTTTTTGTCCCAAGTGATTGAATAATGACAAAAAATAAAATATTTTTTTTTTTTTACAAAAAGTTGTCACTAAATGATATATTGCTCACACATGCCATAGTTATATGTGGAATTGCACCCCAAAATACATTTTGCTGCTTCTCCTGAGTATGGGGATACCACATGTGTGGGACTTTTTGGGGCCCCCGAAAACCAAGCACCGCATTCAGGATTTCTAAGGGCGTAAATTTTTGATTTCACTCCTCACTACCTATCACAGTTTTGAAGGCCATAAAATGGCACAAAAGATGGCACAAAACCCAGCCAAATGACCCAATTCTGTAAAGTAGACACCCCCAGCTATTTATTGAGAGGTATGTTGAGTCCATGGAATATTTTATATTTTGCTACAAGTTTCTGGAAAATTACATTTTTTTTTTACACAAAGTTGTCACTAAATGATACTAAATCACAGTTTCGGAGGCCATAAAATGCCAAAATAGCACAACACCCCCACTCCCCAAATAACCACATTTTGGAAAGTAGAAACTTCAAGCTATTTGCTGAGAGGTATGTTGAGTCCATGGAATATTTTAAATTTTGCCACAAGTTGCGGGAAAATGACAAACCTTTTTTTTTTGCATAAAGTTGTCACCAATTGATATATTGCTCAAACATGCCATGGGCATATGTGGAATTACACCCCAAAATACATTCTGCTGCTTCTCCCGAGTACGGGGATACCACATGTGTGGGACTTTTTGGGAGCCTAGCCGCGTACTGGGCCCCGAAAACCAATCACTGCCTTCAGGATTTCTAAGGGCGTAAATTTTGGATTTCACTCCTCACTACCTATCACAGTTTTGAAGGCCATAAAATGCCAAGATAGCACAACCCCCCCCCCCAAATGACCCCATTTTGGATCAACTGTTTCCACCTGAATGCCGGGTTGGCCAGTGAATGGGGGAAGCATGGGTGCTGCAGAAGTGGTGGGCTCCCAATTAGGATTGGCAAATTCTGCAGGAAGGACACTATGTGCACGACGGGTGTGTCTTTGTCTTCTTCTTGGTGGCAGTGGGACACTACTTGTGCTTGCCACCTCGCCAGCTTGAATTGCACTTATGGGACTCACCACATCACCACATGTTACTGCAGTGCTGGATGTACGACCAGGGTGTACTAGGCTGCTGGTGCTTGCCAGTTCACCAGAAGGAATAGCGGCGCTAGAAATTCTTGGCTCCATACTAGAGCCCAGCGGTTCTTGCACCTCAATAGCAGAAGAAGATCGGGGTCTGGTACGCCTGACCTTGGAAAGGACCACAACTCCGTAGTCAGAGCTATCTGTAATGGAGCCGCTGTCGTCTACAGGATCGTATTCTGAGCCTCAATTTGACAGATGAGTGACTTCCTCTTCACTATCTGTCATGCTCAGAAATGTGTAGGCCTCTTTACTACTGTACCTTCGATTTCCCATTTTATGCTCTAAATTTAATTGTACAGTAGTGAGGCTCACAAAGCTCCTAGACTGTCAGCAAATGTAACAAACGCTACCAAAAAAACTGTTAGCAATCACAGGGATCAGGCCTGACTCTGCAAACGCTGCAGTTATGTGTGTTTAGTGTTTTGTAAGTGACAGTGATCGATCAATACTGCACTTGGGTGGGCTGAGCGGAGGGGAAAAACGCAGGTGCTAGCAGGTATCTGGGCTGATCCCGCTAACACTGCATTTTTGGGAACCCTAAACTGCTGGGGATGCTAGTATAGATCTGATCAGATCAGATATCGATCCGTTCAGATATTATACCACTAAGAGAGGTGTATGCTGCGTGCGTGGGTGTTAGCGGTACTGGCACTAATCGAATGCAGCCTGGGGCGACGCAGACCCTAGCTGACACTAAAACCTAACTTATATCACCTGCCAGGCGATCAGGGGGTTAAACCTTTATTGGCTAATAAACGGCGGGTATAAAAAACAAACTAACTAACCAGCATCACCCGTAACACTTATACAGTAATCACTGGTGAAAGGGTTAACTAGGGGGCAATCAGGGGGTTAGAACTTTTATTAGGCAGTGTATAGGGGTACCTGATGCTACAAAAAGCTGACGGTGAACCTAAATAAGAAACGAACTAACCAGCGTCACCCGTACCACTAACTGCCCTACCACTTATAACAGTCACAAATGACAACAATGCAGTAATCAGTAAAGAAAAAAAAAACTGCTATTGGTGTCACTGTGACAGGGGGTGCAGGGGGGGGTGATCAGTTGGTGATCAGGGGTGATTGGGGGGTGATTTGTGTACCTACGTGTTCTACTGTTAGTGTAGTGTTGGTGCACTTACTTGATGTCTTTTCTCCTCGGGCGCCGGAATGAAAAGACGGACACGAGGAGAGATGACATTACTTCCTCTGCTTCTGTTTACATTACAGAAGCAGAGGAAGCTTCTCATTCGCCAGGAGCGATCACGAGGGGGTGGCCATGAATCGGTGGCCTCCCCCTCAGCACAGATCACTCCTGTAACCATTCCGACCACCGCAGACACCGGGGGGGCCCGATCAGGCCCCCCCACCCGCTGGGAGGCAGGGACGTGCGGGTATGCTCATATGCCTGCCCGTGCCATTATGCCGACGTACACTGGCGTGCGGCGGTCGGCAACTGGTTATTGTTTCACTTTAAGCATTCTTAAAATCACTGCTCCTGAAAAAACTGACTTTTTTAAAAACTTTTTTTTGCATTGATACATGTCCCCTGGGGCAGTATCCCGGTCCCCAAACACTTTTAATGGCAATAACTTGCATATAAGCCTTTAAAATAAGCACTTTCTCGTTCGTGCCCCATAGACTTTAACGGTGTTTGCGTGTTCGCACAAATTTTTGGTCTATTCACAAGTTCTGGCGCGAACCGGGGGGTGTTCGGCTCATACCTAATAATAATAAGTATGATAACTGTGTCACGTTAATATATAGGAGCTTCTATTTGTAGCTAAGATAGTTCAACATATTTTCCTATGGTAATTCATCTACAGCAATGTTTACCAAACAGTTTATGATTTGTGGATAGTGATGAGCTGAACGTACTGGGTTCAGTGAACATTACTAAAGTTTGTGTGTTGAATCCGTACCCTAATGTTAAAAAACAGTAATGCCCATTTTTACAAGGGATTGTAAAAAAAAAAAAAAGTGGCAAGAGGGTATGGGCGCTGTCCTGATAAGCATGTACCAAAGAAAAAAACATTTAAAAATGTGTTTGATGGGAGCAGCAATTTTAGTAATGCTTAGTAAAGTGAAACATTATGAATGCAAATCTCTACCAAGTGGCATGCCTGGAAGATGCCCTGACCCTGCCTACTTCATTTAGTTTGTAAAAAGAGCAGTGAGCAATTCCTTTAATTTATACCAGACCTTTATCCCAATATCCTAACTGACCCCCAGACAAAAAAAATTACATCAAGTTTCCCCCACAATTTATAACAAGCCCTAAAGGTCTGCTATGAATTTTTTTTGTTTTATAAAGTTTTAATGAGTAAACAATATATCAAAGTACAAATAAATTGTTAGAAAAAGAATGTGGCATAGATACATTTAATGACATTGATCGTATCCAATGTAAACCATGGCATAAGATTAACTTGTTGGTTATCAAGTAAAAGAAAAATTAAACCTAATAATCCTAGTAAACTAGGTCATAAAGAAATACAAAGCACCCAAGTATAAAGTAAGGTATTTTTGGTCTGGTATTCTGTGTTTGTCCTAAATAATGTAGGCTACCTGTTGGTGATGTGTTAGGGGTGATTGTACGAGGGTTGTATTTGGATGGACAGCTGCAAGGGACACTGCTAGAGGTGTAGTTTTGTTCTGTCTGTATCTTTTTATGGAAGGCATCCCGTCACCTCTCTCTTCTCAGCTATTCTCTCACTCTCCTTCACTCCTCTCCCCTCCCCACTCTGTCTAACTTGTTGGGGGGGGGGGGAGAAGGAGAAGGAGTATAAACAGAGAGGTGAAGGAAATAAAGGATATAATGATAAGAGAGAATGGACGGGATGGTATAAAGCTAGGTATAGGGAATGATGCAAGATTAAATATGCATGTTTATATTACTTCTCGTAACTTCTCCCATAATTGGGAGAAGAATTGGAAGAAGAGCTGAAAATAATTATTTTTCTTAAACTGGGATAGCAGTCTCCAAATTTAGCTTGAGAATAATTAAGGATTAAAGTGAAATATTTTTCACATGCGTCAGTGTAGGCATTGGTTGTTTTGTAGTTTCGCCAACAGTACCATGTTTTAGTAAATTTAGTGAGTTTTTCCTGAGAGATGTTCTTGATCTCTTCCATTTTATTAAGTCTGTGGAACCATTCCACTGTTGTAGGTGTATGGGTTGATCGTCAATGTGATGGAATGCTTTTCCTTGCTGCATTGATCATGAACATCGATAAGGATTTTAGATAATAGATAATAATTGAGCGGAACAGTAGGTTATGTCATCAGAGGTTATTTTTAAGATGGTATTGTGAACTAATTTCCAAAAGGGTTGTATCTTAGCGCATGACCACCACACGTGAAGCAATGTTCTTTTTTCTTTCTCACATCTCCAACAAATGTCAGGGATATGTAATGCAAATTTGTGTAGAGCAGGTGTCCTATACCATTGTGTTAGAATTGTGTAACCACACTCTTGTATTGCAATATTCATGGATCCTTTGTGTATATATGTACAGATGTTTTCCCAATCTGAGTCTACAAGCTGCAAATCCAATTCACGGCTCCATGTTTGAAATGAGCTGCTGGCAGAAAGATCTTCAAATAAAGGCATGTAAAGCAAGGAAATTAAATGTCTTTGGGGGTGTGTTTGTTACAAAGAGATTCAAGCACTGTGTATGGTCGAGATCATAGGTGGTTTCTCTCTTAGTGAAGAAATGGTTAATTTGCATCTAAGCCCATTGTGAAAAAGAATGGGGGGTTTGTTCTGCACTGTAGGTATTATAGCAGCACCATCTTGAATTTAAACGCATTGTAGGGTGTGCCCCCCAAATATGTTTTTGTATACTGTAATAGAGTTTGACCAGGTTTTCTGGGCTGGAGCACCCCTCCCCCTCCTCATTACCTCTTATTTAGTGGCCACCAATGCATAGGATGTATCCCCTTCAGTTCTCCCACATAGAGGAGTTCAGCTCCCATGGTTGAGACAAAGGATCTTCCATTCTATTACTAGAGTAGGACCCACTAATTCGGGGTACTTTGTCGCAGGAAGTGGGCTTAGCACTATATGACCATATAGTGTGACCAAACCTCTGTATTTTTTGAATATGTTCAGGTGTTTTTAACTAGCCTTGCAGGAAATGTAATTCTTGTATGTGTGCACTGTAAAATATTTTGTACTGTTTGTAGGTCTTATAGCAGCACCATCTTGAATTTAAACGCATTGTAGGGTGTGCCCCCCTAATATGTTTTTGTATATTGTAATAGAGCTTGACCAGGTTTGTTGGACTGGAGCACCCCTCCTCATTACCTCTTATTTAGTGGCCAGCAGTGCATAGGATGTATCCCCTTCAGTTCTCCCACATAGAGGAGTTCAGCTCCCCTGGTTGAGACAAAGGATCTTCCATTCTATTACTAGAGTAGGACCCACTAATTCGGGGTACTTTGTCGCAGTAAGTGGGCTTAGCACTATATGACCATATAGTGTGACCAAACCCTCCATATTTTTTGAATATGTTTAGGTGTTTTTAACTAGCCTTGCAGGAAATGTCATTCTTGTATGTGTGCGCTGTAAAATATTTTTTACTGTTTGTAGGTCTTATAGCAGCACCATCTTGCATTTAAACGCATTGTAGGGTGTGCCCCCCAAATATGTTTTTGTATATTGTAATAGACCTTGACCAGGTTTTTTGGGCTGGAGCACCCCTCCCCCTCCTCATTACCTCTTATTTAGTGGCCAGCAGTGCATAGGATGTATCCCCTTCAGTTCTCCCACGTAGAGGAGTTCAGCTCCCATGGTTGAGACAAAGGATCTTCCATTCTATTACTAGAGTAGGACCCACTAATTCGGGGTACTTTGTCGCAGTAAGTGGGCTTAGCACTATATGACCATATAGTGTGACCAAACCCCCGTATTTTTTGAATATGTTCAGGTGTTTTTAACTAGCCTTGCAGGAAATGTCATTCTTGTATGTGTGCGCTGTAAAATATTTTGTAGATCTTCAAATAAAGACATGTAAAACAAGGAAATTATATGTATTTGGGGGTGTGTTTGTTACAAAGAGATTCAAGCACTGTGTATGGTCAAGACCATAGGTGGTTTCTCTCTTAGTCAAGAAATGGTTAATTTGCATCTAAGCCTATTGTGAAAGGGAATGGGGGTTTGTTCTGCATTGATATATGATAGTGTGATCAGTTTTACCCTCTTAAAGAAGAGAGAGGTCAATACATCTCTATGTGGCCAATTTTGTTTAGGAAGTCGTTAGATAGGCCTGGTATAAAATCCATGTTAGATTGGAGAGGAGCTAGTGGGCCCCACCAAGGAGTTGGTGAGGTCTTCTTTTGAATTCTATGGAAAGTTTCTAGTGTCGGATTTATGAGAGGATGGGTTTTGGCTTCCAGGGAGCTATGTTTAGATTGAATCCAAGGAAGTGTTCGTAAACATTGTGTTATTATTGAATGTTCTAGGTTAACCCAGTCTTTGATGTCATGGTGGATATTCCAGTCTACTATGCAGGCTAAATGGATTGCTCAATAGTATCACTGCAAATCTGGAAGTCCAATTCCTCCTTTGGGTTTTGGCAGGATTAGGCAAGAATAACTTGCTCTTGGCGATTTATTTTGCCAAATAAAGGATGTACAGGCTTTACGGAAGGATGCAAAGAAAGAAGCTGGGAGATGAATGGGGATTGTTTGCATAACATAGAGGAAGCGCGGAAGTATGGTCATTTTAATCAACGCTGATCTCCAAAACCAGGAGATATTTAGAGAGCCCAGCGTTTCAAATCCTTGCGTGTTATTTCCATAATTTTTCCATAGTTACAGTTAAAGAGTTCTGAAAGTTTAGTGGGGATGTAAATACCTAAATATGTTATATCATCTTTTGCCCATTTGAAAGGAAAATAAGTTTGGCAGAGTTTGACTGTTACTAGTGGCAGCGTTATATTGAGAGCATTAAATTTGTAGTAATTTATTTTTTGATTGGAAATTTTCTGGAAAAGGTCTAGGTCCTGGAGTAGGTTGGGATAGATGTGGGAGGTTCAGTAACAAAAAGGAGAAGGTCGTCCACAAAAGCAGCTAATTTGTAGGTGCGGTTGTGGTTGGTAATCCCTTTGATGTCTGGGTTGGATCTGATTTTATTCAATAAGGGTTCAAGGGTAAGAACAAAGAACAGAGGGGAGAGAGGACACCCCTGCCATATTCGATTATGAAGCTGGAAGGTGGTCATCAGGTGGCCATTAACTCATACTCTTGCCATAGAAGCTGTATATAGAGCTTTAATGTAGGCTTACATTTTAGGTAAGAAGCCTATGGAAACAAGCACAGCATCCATATAATCCCAGGCCACTCTGCCGAATGCCTTTTCAGCATCGAGAGAGAGGAAGAAACCTTGTTGAGATTGTGATGCTAGCCAGTGATGGAGATTCAAGGCTTTTGTTGTGTTATCGCGGCCCTCTCTTCCAGGGATAAAACCTACCTGAGCAAGAGAGATAAAGGATGAGAGCAGAGGTAGAATTCTATTTGCTAGGATTTTAGCGTATATTTTTACATCTACGTTTATGAAGGGAGATTGGCCTTGCAATGAAACGTCCCACACTCCACTTGAGTGCTTTCATCATATACCGCTTCCTCCCAGTCTGAATATAGATATCAGATATTCCAACTGCTAACAACCAGAAAACAAAACAACACTCATTTGGTTGCTCAACATGGACTGTTTATTAGAACAAGAATACAGTCTTTTATACAGTTGAAGAGGAGGTTCCCCCCTCTAACAATACACCTGTAACCAGAAACATAAATTAACATGAGCTAATCATTTACTCAGACTTGGTGACTCAGAGATATGACCTTTCAGGGTAGAATTGCCGTCTCTTCACTTACAACTTACAATACACATAAGTATAAACACATTCCCCAATAGTTTGTGACATGGACATTCACTGTACTGTTCATTTAAGCACAAGAGACTCCATTTTGTTCTCACTGTTGAAATGTGTTCTGTAACCTTCACCTAACACACAGACACTTCTCCTACTAAACGCTCTCTACCCCCCCTCCCTTCTCAAGGTTTTACTTTTGCAATTGTTCTATTCGTTAGTTTTTAATAATATATTTCTATTTGTTAGCTTTTAATAACATATTTCTATTTGTTAGTTTTTAATAACATCTCACACCATCCCTTTCTTATCTATGTATAAAATAACATGTAATAATACATTTTCACTGAACAGACATTTTAAACACAGTGATTGAGTCCTGTGAATCTGTTCCTGCAGCTGCAGTATTAACTTTGTTTTAGAGTCCCAATCAAAAATCAGTCATATCAGCTTGGCGAGCCAGCCAGGAGTTTGGCAGAGTCTCCAGAAGGAACCGCGCTTCGATCGGGATCATCAGGAAATGCAGACCTCAAATTCCGGCTAGGTAAGCTGCCCTTAAGCTTGCAATATTTCTGCCTTTTCCTATGTATCCTACCTGTCGGTTCTCAAGAAAACCAGACCATTCTCGGACCTTTCTGGTTGGGTAACGTGTGTGTGTGTGAATGTGTATGTGTTCCCCTTCACGGGTTGGACTGTGTGTGGATAGGGAAAATCCTCTGCAGTTCCCTGCGTTGACTCCTTGTGGGCAACCTGGGTCAGAGGCGCATGGTAGGGTCAGAAAAAACTCACAGAGAAGAGAAGAGACGAGGAGGGTCTCTTAATGAGTGTTTTGTCTATTGTCATAAACCCCTTCTATCCACGTAGATAAGTGGAGACTATTCTTGTAAATCTGCAGATTTGCTGTACTATTTGTTTTAGAGGCAAGAGGGTATAGGCACAAGTAGAGAAGACTGACCAGTCATTATGGGCATTAAATTAATTAAGGGAATGAAGGGAGAGAGGCCTTCAGAAAATGCCCAGCGCAAGATGAGCGCTAGAGAATATATGAACCGAAGGTACGGTTCCGCCTATACTGAGCCCCAAGATAAATGGGTAGAATGGACAAAGGGAACAGCTAAACCTTTAAAATCTGAAGGGACTTTTGATTTAAAAGTATGGCAAACGTTTCTGCACGATTATGGCCCACCACTGTGCAGTGAAGGAACGTGGAGAATAGCTTGCACATGGGAGACAGAAGCTAAAGTAGCAAATCAAACTGGTTTGAAGGAGATATTTAATAAAAGTACTGCCCAAATTTACTACGTTTGGCCAGAAGACTCTGTAAAGGAGGACGGCCCACCTTATGTGGCTGCCAGTTTGGCTTTAAGGGGTCCACGCACAAAAGCAAAAGAATTAGATTACATGGAACACACAAAAGATGAGCTATGCAGTATAGTAGAGAGCAGAGGTTTAACAGCCCCATATCAACCTACAAAGAGGATTTTGGCTCGTATCCTAGAAGCAGATGATTGGCATAAATCAAAAGGCACATATGCAAAACTAGATCTCTCTGAACTTAAGGCTTTGGCCAGAGAAAGAGAGATAGAGTCTGAACTTTCGGAGCAAACCATAATTTCCAAATTGTGGCAGCAAGATGAAGAGAGAAGGAAGGGAGATGCCAGCCCTTCTGCCCCTGGCATAGAGCAATCTGTTGCAGTTTATCCTGTCAGAACCCAATTAGTTTTTGAAGGTGATGCTGTTGACAGTAAGTCTCAAATTAAATGGTATGCACCTTTTATTCCCCAAGATATGAGAGCCATATTAGAGGGATTGGGAGATCCTAGAAAGAATCCAATTGGGTTTGCAAACAAACTTAGTGCTGCACAGGAAGCATATGAGGCTTCTGCTACTGACATTAATCAGCTTCTTATTAAAGCAGTGGGAAGCAACATGTCTGGCTATATACTTAAAGAATGTGGTGTAGATGTCAAAAATTTAGGTAAGATGGTTAGTGGATGGGAGGTTTGTGAGAAATTGAAGGAAAAATTGCCCCAAATATATGGACAAACCAGACATGCTGAATTTATGAATGCTAAGCAAGGGAAAGAGGAAGCAGCAGGGGCTTATTGGAGACGGTTAAGCGATATGGCTGAGGAAGCAGGCATTAAAATAGAGGAAGAGAAGGCGGGAGAAACTGCAAGTCCATCTACACAACTGGTGAAACAAAGGTTTCTTGATGGTTTAATACCCCAGTTTAAAGAAAAACTGTTCACAGCAAGGCCTGAGGCAGGCAATATGTCTATTCGAGACGTCCTGCCCATCCTGTTATCCATAGAAAACAGGATTAACCAAAAAGACAGCAAACCAAAGGTTATGTACATGGGGAAGCAGAGAGGAAGAGGAAGAGGCAAAGGCAATTTCAGAAATCATGGCAATCGGGGACCAATTATATGCTACAATTGTGATGGGGAAGGACACATAGCCAAATTCTGCCATCTTCCTGACCGTAGACTGGAAAAGAGCTTAGAGGCACCTCATGCTGATCCCAGTTCTCTGCCAAAAGCAGTGGATCAGGCATAGGAAAATGGCATGCCAGTATCAATCATGTTAAATAGGGGAGACAATGGTCCCGAGGCCAGAGTAAAAGTATTTTTACAAGAACTCCCCTATCCTGGAGGAGAAACAGAATTAACCTGTTTAATTGATACTGGTGCAAGCCGAAGAGTTTTTAATATAGAGGACTTACCTCCAGGATTATTATCTACAAATGTTATCTC
The DNA here is from genome assembly GCA_037952925.1 of Lithobates clamitans. Taxonomy (NCBI): domain Eukaryota; kingdom Metazoa; phylum Chordata; class Amphibia; order Anura; family Ranidae; genus Lithobates; species Lithobates clamitans. Next base: position 704,269 of record JBBGZY010001141.1, read on the forward strand.
TGGTGTTGGCCTAACCGGGACCTCTACTGATTTGGTTGAGTCCAAGCCACTTAAACTCAGGCTAGGACAGCAAACAGAAATTGTCACTAAAGTGTTAGTTTCAGACACAGTTCCTACCAATCTTTTGGGAGCTGACATTTTGAACCAAATTTTAGCAAACATAGACTACACTCCTACAGGAGTCCAAGTGGTCAGTAGTCTGTCAGGAGAAGTTTTAAATTCTGCCTGTGGAGTATTTTTAATCCAGGACTCCACTCCGCCATTTCGAACCAGAATTGAAAGTGATTCCCGCTGAATTATGGGCCACCAGCAAATATGATGTAGGTCTGCTGGATTGCACCCCAGTCATGATAAAAATTAAACCAGGAGCCCATCTCCCACAGATTAAACAGTACCCACTGAGTATTGCTCAGACTGAGGGGATAAAGGATCAAATCACTCAACTGAAAGCAGCACGGGTTGTTGTACCAATTAAGTCCCAAGTCAATACACCCCTGTTCCCAATTGCAAAGAAGCCAGACAAGAAGGGTGGGCAGGTGACATACTGCATGGTGCATGATTTAAGAGCCATTAACAATATAATAGAGGCAGATACCCCAATCGTGCCCAACCCCCGCACTTTACTAAGTGGAATACCTGCCTCTAGCACCTGCTTTACAGTGATTGATCTTGCAAATGCTTTCTTTTTGGTGCCCCTGCACCCAGATTGCTGGCACCTTTTTTCATTTACCCATGATGCCCAAAAGTTAGCATGGACAAGATTGCCCCAAGGCTGTGTGAGTAGCCCCTCTGAATATAATACTGCGTTAAAGCAAGTATTGGACCAATGGTCCCCCTCACACCCAAACACAGTTTTGCTTCAGTACATAGACGATTTGCTTATTTGTTCCGATACAAAGGACATTTGTAGCAGAGAAACAGTAAGCCTTCTCATGTTTCTCTATAACAGTAACAACAAAGTTAGCAAAGATAAGCTACAATACTGCCAGGAGAAAGTGATCTTCCTGGGTTACTGCATTTCACATGGAATCCATTACCTAACCCCAGATCGAGTTAAAACTCTACAAAACTTTGAAAAGCCAAGAAATGTATGGCAACTACGTGCCTTCCTGGGGTTAGTGGGGTATTGTAGGGACTGGATTCCAAATGCATCAGAACTTATGGCTCCTTCATATGAGGTTACCACTAGAAACCCTTTCAAACTCACATGGGATAATGAATTGCAGATGAAGATGCTTAATAAAATTTTGTCTGAAGCTCCCGCCATTGGACTTCCTCACTATACTAAGACTTTCTCGTTGTTCTGTCATGAAGTCAATGGATTTGCTGCAGGTGTACTTACCCAGCTACATGGAGACAAACAGAGGCCTGTGATGTATGTATCAGCCTCATTAGACCCTGTCATCAAAGGCTCCCCCAGTTGTATGTGAGCCATAGCAGCCTGCATTTTGCTGCTAGAGAAAGTAACGGAGCTTGTACTAGATTCTGCTCTGATCCTGTATGTGCCACATGCAGTACAGGAAATCATGAATCAAGTAAATACCAGACATGTGTCTGCCAGTAGATTTGACAAGTACCAGTCTGCTCTTTTTGCTCCATCAAATTTAACAATCAAACGATGTGTTACTTTAAATTCGGCTACTCTTCTTCCTATAATTGATGAGGAAGATGCAACAAATGGTACTGATGTAGAACCTGAGAGTTTTTCTCATGATTGTATGGCTCTTATGGAGGTAGAAAGGTCCTCTGTCACACCAGCAAATGATGAGCCTTTATCAGATTGTGACACACACTTATTCGTAGATGGTTCCAGATTTTACACTGATGATGGTCAGCCACACACAGGGTTTGCTGTAACCACTACAGACACCATTTTACATCAGAAAGCATTGAAACCCCAGATGTCAGCACAGGAAGCAGAGTTGTGTGCTGTAGTCAAACCATGTTATCTGCTAGAGAATCAAAGGGGAAACATTTACACTGACAGCCTATGCATTTGGAATAGCCCACGATTCTGGGCCTATCTGGAAAGCACGGAACTTTCTTACTATTGCAGGGAAGCCAGTGAGACATGCAAAACTCATAGAGTGGGTATTTGAGGCTTTTCAGAAACCAGCAGAAGTTGCCATCTTGAAGGTAAAAGGGCATGCAAGGGGAAATGACATGACAGCCAGAGGAAATGCTTTAGCGGACCAAGCGTCAAAGGATGCTGCCCTTATGGCATTTGGAGTCACACCCACTGTAGGGGTCACCCAGGTAGCGGGGACAGATTCCCCTCATCAAGAGCAGTGGGACGTAGAAACTCAAATTCACTTGCAGAACCAGGCCCCTGATGAAGAGAAGGATAAGTGGATCAAATGTAATGCTACCCAAAATCAGCAGGGCCTGTGGAGAGCTGACAACAGGTGGTGTCTACCCAGGAGTTTGTACCCAGTTTTAGCACAACTGGCACATGGCGTCAGTCATCTTGCTAAGGGCGCGATGGTGGCACTTACTGACTGCTATTGGATAGCACCTGGATTTAGTGCATTTGCAGCCAGGTTTTGTGCTTCATGTCTCACTCTGTATAATGCAGGGAGGCCTGTCCATTTTCCCCAAAAGCATTCTCCTAAGCCAGATTTCCCTTTTCAAAGAATTCAAATAGACTACATTCAGATGCCCAGAATAGGCACCTATGAGTTCGCTTTAGTGTGTGTTGACATGTTCTCAGGTTGGCCGGAGAGCTGGCCAGTAGCTAAAGCAAATGCAAAAACAACAGCAAAGAAAATTTTGAATGAAATAGTTTGTAGATATGGAGTTCCTGAAACTATTGAGAGTGACAGAGGAACCCATTTTACTGGGAAAGTAATGAAAGAGGTAATGGAAGCCCTTCACATACAGCAAGCTTTCCATACACCTTATCTATCACAAAGTAGTTATAAAGTTGAGAGACTTAATGAAATTTTGAATAACAGATGTGCAAAAATTAAAGCAGATACAGGAAAAGGATGGGTGGAAGCTTTGCCATTAGCCCTATATTCTGTATGAACTACCCCTAAACAACCACATGGGCTGTCCCCCTATGAGATTTTATTTGGAGGGCCACCCACAACAGGGCTATATTTTCCCCAACAGTTGCAAGCTTCTGAGACATGGAAAAATAACCCTTTCATCCAAATGTTAAAATTGTATGCAACCCATAGCAACGCTAGTAACTGCTGGGTGTGTTCTCACTTACATCCCCAAACAGGCACAACAGGCACAATACCCATGATAGCAATGCCTCTCAATTTCACTGATCTAAACAGTACCAGAATAAATGGCTCATACATCGTCTCCACAGCTAATGAGCACAGATCAGTAACTTTGATGGTTTCAAAACTGATAAACACTCCACAGATTTGTTTAAACATTACATGCCCGTTTAACACTAAATGTACACAGTTGGGCAATTCAGATTGCACCGGAGCAAAAATTACAGTTTATGGAGGAAACTATGGTCAATATTATTATATCCCAGATCCAGAACTAAATAGAACCCTTTATAGTACAAATTGCTCACAGTTCCCAATATGTGAAAATATCGGTTACCTGAGATTCCATGTTATTGCTTCCAGTTTTTTAGGAGCAGGCATACCGTCCATACGTAGAGGGTTATATTATATATGTGGAAATAAAGCTTACGCCTGGCTTCCTACTAATGTTACAGGTACATGGTATATTGGGAAGTTAGTACCTGCTTTGGCTGTTCGCAAAGATACAGGGCGACCAGATCAAAGTCCAGAATACCCTTTAGTGTTCAAAAGAGAGCTGTTCACTGAAGGTGACATGGCATGGTCATGGTTCCCTTCCTGGACAGGATGGGGAATTGAAGCAATGAAAAGACTAAATAATTACACTAGAATTGTAGATGAGATTATTAACCTTACTACCACTGATATAGGTTTATTAAATGAAGAAATGGCTAAGCTTAAAAAAGTAGTATTAGAGCACAGATTAACGCTAAATTATCTCACTGCAGCTCAAGGTGGGATTTGTAAGGTATTTTGCACTGACTGTTGTATATACATTTCTAATAATGAGGACATTATTAAAGGGCATCTTGCTAAGATAAGAGAACTACAGAATAAGGCCAGAGATATTGCTAAAGATGGATGGAACCCCTTTCAGGGTTTAGGAGGTTTTGGTGAATTTTTTATATGGCATAGCAACATGGTTACAGAAACTAGGTGCTTACATTGTGATGTTCCTATTTCTCATATTTGTTATTTACTTCCTCATCAGGCTATGCCTCTGTGTGACTACCCGCTGTACCAACAAATATACCACCAGCCCTGATGAACCCATTATTGTGAGAAAACTAAGAGAGAGCTGAACAGGACACCGTCTCTCTGCGCCAATGTAACAGGAGTTACCAGCAATCAGCTGAATGTAACGCGGAGAAGAATGGTGTCAAATAAACAAAAGGGGGGAAATGACATGGACGTTCACTGTACTGTTCATTTAAGCACAAGAGACTCCATTTTGTTCTCACTGTTGAAATGTGTTCTGTAACCTTCACCTAACACACAGACACTTCTCCTACTAAACGCTCCCTACTCCCCCCTCCCTTCTCAAGTTTTACTTTTGCAATTGTTCTATTCGCTAGTTTTTAATAATATATTTCTATTTGTTAGCTTTTAATAACATATTTCTATTTGTTAGTTTTTAATAACATCTCACACCACCCCTTTCTTATCTATGTATAAAATAACATGTAATAATACATTTTCACTGAACGGACATTTTAAACACAGTGGTGGAGTCCTGCAAATCTGTTCCTGCAGCTGCAGTATTAACTTTGTTTTAGAATCCCAATCAGAAATCAGTCATATCATTTGCTAGGAGACAAAGGTGTGTTAATGAGCACAATAAACTATTGTGTGAAAGACCGGGCTTTCCAGATCTCATTAATCAGCATTCCTTTCACTGACATCTGTCCACTGAATCCCTGAGCTGGCAGAGACCATCATGACCTCCTTAATAATGTCCTTTTGCATTACATAACAAAATATCTTCATAAATGCTTCCTCAAATGCCAGGGCCCATAGTCAGTAGGCAAGAGCAGGGCCGCCATCAGGGGGGTACAGCCCACACTCATGTAAGCAGCCGGTCATCCCAAGGGGCCTGGATGTCCTGAGTGACTTGGGCCCCCAAGGTATTTCCACCCGCTGTCTGACAGCCACTTTTGGTCACTCCGACACACTTCCTGGTTGCCAGGGTAACACCAAGCTCACTCCTCACAGCGCCGCCGATTGGACGCCTTGAGATGCACTTCTGCTGGGATTGGTGGAGGGGGAGGTGGGCAGAAAAGTTTCCGCCCAGCTCCCCCTCCACCAATCGCAGCAGAAGTGCATCCGGAGGCTTATAATCTGTGGCGCCTGTGAGGAGTGAGCTTGGCGTTGCCCCGGCAACCAGGAAGTGTGGTGGAGTGACCGAAAGTATGGAGGGTCTCACAGGAAGAGGACTGAAAGGGGGTGCTCCTGCTGGTCTCATCTGATGTTCTCCTCCTGCCGCTCCCCCCAGTGCCTGATTTCCTTCACATCAGTGGTAGAGCTGCAGTCCTCAGACATTGAGAAGATCAAGTGGCAGGAGGAGAAGAGAGAGATTGCTGCTTACATTCCACAGAGCTCTTCTCTGCAGCAGATGGAGAAGATGGGGAGCAGAGTGCTGAGGAGGGATCAGAGGTGATTGGCAGGAAGAGCTCTCCCTGACATGCCCCTCCAGTCATCAAGATGCAATGACAGGGCTGCTTTCTACCCCTTTCTGCATCGATGTCCTGGCTCCTCCCCTCTACAGATGCTGGTGAGTAGCTGTGTAAGTACACACATGTATTAAGTGGAATGTTAATGTTAGGCCCCTTTCACACTGGGGCGGTGGGTGTGTCGGTGGTAAAACGCAGCGCAGTATCTGTACCTTTCCTCTCCTATCCAGACCTTGGATCCAGGTGGATGTTTGGATGTCCCAGACTGCAAGAAACATCCCACTGCTTGCCACCAATTGTGATAAAATGGCCCACACTCCGCTTGAGTGCTTTCGTTTCGCTAGTTATCTAATCATTTACTCTGACTTGGTGACTCAGCGATATGACCTTTTAGGGTAGACTTACCGTCTCCTCACTTACAACTTACAATACACATAAGTATAAACACATCCCCCAATAGTTTGCTAGGATACAAAGATGTGTTAATTAGCACAATAAACTGTTGGGTGAAAGACCTGGGCTTTACAGGTCTCATTAATCAGCATTCCTTTCACTGACATGTGTCCACTGAGTCCCAAGCTGGCAGAGACCATCATGGCCTCCTTAATAATGTCCGATTGCATCACATAATATAATATCTTCCTAAATGATTGTAGCTCTTCCAAATGCCAGGGCCCATAGTCGGTAGGCAAGAAGCTTGCATTCAGTCCCCTCCAAAAGCCTCTGTCTTGGGTGAGTCTGTCACAGGCCTATAATTTGAAACTTGGGACTCGTCTTTCCCTTCCTTAGAGATTACTGTTATGTGTGCTCCCAGTAGTTGGGGAGATGGGTGAGGTGTGTTGTGTAGGGAACAAAATGCAGACAGAAAGTGTAGTTTAATAATTTCACAAAATGTTTTATAATATCGGAGAGGAAACCCATCCGGACCTAGGGATTTATCTAATTTCATATCTTTAAGGGCTTTGTCAAACTCTGTTTCCGATAGGGGTGCTTCCAGTTTTTTGTGCCGAGTCACTTTTGAGTGTGGGGAGGGAATGTTTCCTCAAAAAGTTTGAGATAATTTGTGCATGTTTTTCAGTTTCTTGACATTTATCAAATGTTGATGGGATATTATAAAGGGCTTTGTAGTAAGATTCAAACTGTTTAGCTATAACTTCATTAGAGGAATGAAATTTCCCCTGATTGTCTTTGATGTTTCTGACTGTGGTACCCGCTTTTTATAGCCTGAACTGCCTTTGCTAGGAGTTTCCCGCATTTATTGCCCTATTCATAATATATTTTGTTACAGAGTATGTGTTGTCTTTTTGTTTTTTTATCAAATTCCTCCAGCAGAAGGTTTCTTACCTTTAGCAGCTTCTGATGCATGGTATTTGCTCTGGTTTGTTTGTGTGTTATTTCTAGGGAGCGTATAAGGTCAGTGAGGGAAGCAATCTTTGCTTGGTGGGTTGTTGTTTTTTGATGCTGTTGCTAAGAATTTTTCTTGGAGCACACATTTGTGTGCTTCCCATTGTATGATGGGTGATTTGTCTGAAGTTTTACTTAACGTAAAGTACTCTATAATTGCTTCAGTGTATTTCTGTATTTCTAATGGGTCTTTTAGGAGAGATGTATTTAGTCTCCATATTTTTGTTTTTGTCACCTGTTCAGGAAATTGTAGGGTCATAGTGATTGGGTGGTGATTTGAAAGTATCATGGGTTCTATTGTAGCTTGTTGTAAATAGGTTAGGTCCCCTTGGGATAAGAAAATTTAGTTGATTCTGGAGTGTTTTTGGTGGATTGGTGAAAAGTAGGTATAGTCTTTTTCTTGGGGTTTCAGTGTACACCAGGTATCATGTAGCATGAGGCTGTGAATTTGGAGCTTAATTTGTTTGAGAGCTCTATAAGGGAGTGCTGAGGTTCCCGAAGAAGAATCCAAGAGTGGGTTCAAGGGAGTACCCACTAAGTATTAAGAGCTATGAATTTTAAGATGGGCACCATGCAAGAAAAAACTTCTGGTCTACTATGAATTGTAAGGGGGACCCACATGCAAAAAGGCAAGAAAAAAAGTATAAGGTCTCACCAAAAAATCCACACCAGGCTGTTACCCAAGCATGCAGCTTGGCTGGCCTGAAAAGGTGGTGGATGAGAGTGTGGGCCCCTTTCCTGAATCATACAAGCCTACAGGCCCTTAAAATGGGGGTACCTTGCCAAAGGCAGGAGGAACCCCCCTGGAAAAACACCCTGTCCTCATGTTAATGAGGACAAGGGTCTCTTCCTCACAACCCTAGACTGGTGGGCTGGTCTAAGCCCGTCCCCTGTGGGCACGGGGCTTAGGCCTATCAGAATCTGGAAGCCCTCCTTTAACAATAAAGAGACACCCAGTTTCCACCCCCTCCTCGCCCCCCCCCCCCCATGGTGAATGAGTAGGAGTACATACCCCTATTCATTCACAAAAAAGTGAAAAGTAATTAGCACCACACAAGTACAGTTTTTGATGTGTCTTTTTTTCTTAAAAAAAAAAATTGGTCCCAGAATGTTAATCCATTGTCATTCACATTGTCTTCCAGTGAGGTAGATCCAATTCCATCGCAATGTCCGAAACCAACTAAAAAAAAATAAAAACTGAAAAGAAGCTGTCATGCTTGTTCATGCTGAAAGCTGCTCATCCCTATTTGTGGATATCCAAACAGGTAGCTAAACAGTTATACTAAGAAACCAGTTACTCCACCAATTAATATATAAGATTGGAAAGTTTCGGGTCAGATGGTCAGATCTATTTGATTTTTTATCAAAGGTGTCATATATATATATATATATATATATATATATATATATATATATATACACACACACACACTATATCACTATATCGCCTCCTTTACATGCACATGAACTGTAATGGCATCCCAGTCTTAGACCGTAGGGTTCAATATTGAGTTGGCCCACCCTTTGCAGCTATAACACCTTCAACTCTCCTGGGAAGGCTGTTCACAAGGTTTAGGAGTATGTCTATGGGAATGTTTGACCATTATTCCAGAGGCACATTTGTGAGGTCAGGCGCTGATGTGGACGAGAAGGCCTGGCTCACAGTCTCCGCTTTAATTTATCCCGAAGGTGTTGTATTGGGTTGAAGTGCAGGCCATTCAAGTTCCTGCACCCCAAACTAGCTCATCCATGTCTTTATGGACCTTGTTTGTGCATTGGTGGGCAGTCATGTTGGAACAGGGAGGGGCCATCCCCAAACTGTTCCCACAACGTTAGGAGCATGAAATTGTCCAAAATGTCTTGGTATGCTGACGCCTTAAGAGTTCTCTTCACAGGAACTAAGGGGCTAAGCCCAACCCCAGAAAAACAACCCCACACCATAATCTCCCCTCCACCAAACGATTTTGACCAGTGCACAAAGCAAAGTCCATAAAGACATGGATGAGTGAGTTTGGGGTGGAGGAACTTAACTGGCCTTGCACAGAGTCCTAACTTCAACCCGATAGAACATCTTTGGGATGAATTTGAGCGAAGACTGTGAGCCGACACCTTCTTGTCCACATCGGTGCCCGACTTCACAAATATACTTCTTAAAGAATGGTCAAACATTCCCATAGACACACTCCTAAACCTTGTGGACAGCCTTCCCAGAAGAGTTGAAGCTTTTATAGAGAGAGATGTTTAATTCAATATTGATCCCTACAGACTAAGACCGGCATACCAGTAAAGTTTATATATATATATATATATATATATATATATATATATATATATATATATATATATATATATATTTATATATATCATTATTGGTTTTCTAAAGGCAGAGTACACCAGAATCTCATTTTGAAACGGTATCTCTGTAACTAAAACTCTAAATGACCCTATATGATTACAGGCAGGCAGAGAAAGGGATAGAAGGGGGAGCCATTCCTCCTGACAGACTTTTTTTTTGTTTATAAATTTTTATCGAAAAAAAATTGTGGTACAAAAATGAGACAGTATATGGTATAAAGAGAAATGTATACATCATATCCAAATGTAAATAAGTCCTACATAGGTTATTTCAATAATTCTGGTACAAAAGTGAAAAAGTTAATATATCAAAGGGCTACAATATAGTAATCAAAGATAGTTTTAGTAACAAATAGTTGATATATACAATTACGGAGGAAAAGTCTGTGAACAGCTTAGTGGTCTATCATATTGAATAAAACATCACTGTGAAAAAAACAAGAATCCCATTTTATTTAATAAAATTGCATAGTATTATACAATGTATAGAATATCTTCTCCATAAAATTGATAATGTTTATCCTGGTTTTCAATTGATCTATAGGCACTGAGGTGGATTTCCAATGGAAGGCTATGAGCCAGTGTATAGTGACACAGATGGTATATATCAATCTCATATGGGGGATAGTCATACCATTTATTCTTTTAAATAGAATGCAATTGGGGAGCATGAGATGTACTTGAGAGCCTGAAATAGATGAGGCTAGACTTTTCAATTCGTTCCAGATTTTGAAAGTATGTTTACATTCCCAAAATTTTTGAGAGAAAAAGCCTATTACGTTGTACCCCCTAAAGCATGTATTTGGTGATGAAGGAAACATTGCAGTTTTGTGGGTGTATAATACCATCTGGTAAACAGTTTAGTGGCCGTCTCTCTAACTGTAAGTTACCTTGTGCACTTGCGTAGGTTTATTATACTGTTGTTCCAGTCATCCACAGATAGAGATATATCACATTCTATTTCCCACTTTTGCATGTATGGTAATTTATCATTTGTGTTGCAGCTTACCAGGTTGCAATAGATTTCGGAAATCAAGCCCAGACCTCTAGGGATTTTCTGACATATTTTTTTCATAGAATGAGGGGGGATTGGGATTTAAAGTTTAGAAATGTATTGTGAAAAAATCTCTGATTTGCAAAAATCTGTAATGCTCCTTGTTGGGAATTTGATATTTGGCTCGTAGGGCCGATAAAGATGTAAAATTCGAGCTTTCAATAAATTTGGATAAGGTGGTAATGTTGATGTTTAACCAGTTAATGACCACCCGCCGCAGGGTGGCTCTCCTGCGGGAATAGTTGTATTGTATGTCGGGTGCGCAGCTGCCTAGGGGGCACACACGCTCACTCCCGGCACACCCACAGCGATCAGATTAGTTCTAGAACCTAATCGGTTCTGGTGAATAAAAAGCCTCCTCTGCCTGTGTAATGCAAACACAGGCAGAGAAAGTGATGTCTCCTCCCCTCGTGGAGCTCTTTTCGGTTCGAGAGAGAGGAGAGAGGACATCTAAGCATGAGTTGCACCAACACTTCACTAACACCAGTACACATAGGCACACTTGTCACCCCCTGATCATCCCCTGACCCCCCCCCCCAGTTAATCCTTTCACTCCCTGTCACAGTGTCACCAAGTGCAGTTTTTTAATTTTTTTACTGATCACTGTACTGGTATCACTTGTGACACTAATCAGCTTTAGGGCAGTTAGTAGTAGGCCCAGGTAGGTTTAGGGTACTCCCCATTAAACCCCAAACAAAGATTTAACCCTCTGATCCCCCCCTAATTAACCCTTTCACCCCCTGTCACCAGTGCCACTAATATAGCATACAGATATCTTTTCTGATCACTGTATTTATTGTCACAGCTGATGCTAGTTAGCCAGTTAGCTAGTTACTGTCACCGTCAGTTTTTACAGCGTCGGAGTACCCGCCATATATTACCTAATAAAGGTTTAACCCCCTGATCGCCCCCCAGTACAAGTTTTAGTGTCAGTTAGGGTTAGCATCAATCCCAGGCAGTGTCAGATTAGTGCCACTAGCGCTAAAACCCATGCACACACCATACACCTCTCTTACTAGTATAGTGTTTGAACATATCGATATCTTTGATTTCTCAGAGCTATACTAGCGTCCCCAGTAGTTTAGTGTCTCCAAAAATGCGGCGTTAGCGGGATCAGCCCAGACACCTGCTAGCACCTGCGTTTAGCCCCTCCACCCAGCCCAGCTCAACCCACCCAAGTGCAGTATCAATAGATCACTGTCATTTACAAAACACAACATACAAAACGGCAGCATTATCAAAGTCACACCTGATCCCTGCGAATGCTAACAGTTAATTATTTTTGTAGCGATTAAAGTAGTCACTGACAACCAGGTGCTTTTTTGCCTGTGAGTCACACTAGTTGTACCTGTAAATTTAAAGGCCAAAATGTCCAAACAGAGGTACACTAGTAAAGAGGCCTACACGTTGCTGAGCATGACAGATGAGAGTGAAGGGGAAGCCTCACTGTCAGATTTAGGCTCAGTATATGAACCAGTAGAGAGCAGCAGCAGCCTGACAGATAGCTCTAACGATGGAGTAGTGGTCCCCACTAAGGTCAGGTGTACCCGATCCCGTTCTTCTGTTGTTGAGGTGCAAGAGCTGCAGGGCTCTCGTATGGAGCAGAGAACCAGTACTAGTGCCGCTCATCCTTCTGGTGAACTGGAAAGCACCAGTGGCCTAGTACATCCTTGTCATAGACAAACCAGCACTGCAGTATCACTTTGTGATGTGACGAGTCCCATAAGTGCAGTTCAATCTGGTGTGGTGGCTAGCACAAGTAGTGCCCCGCAGGCACCAAGAGTTCGAACACAGGCATGTAGAGCCCATAGTGCCCTTCCCGCTGCATATGCCAATCCTGATTGGGAGCCCACCACTTCTGCAGCGCCTGTACTTCCCCCATTCACTGGCCAACCCAGAATTCAGGTGGAAACAGTTGATTTTACGTCACAGAAGATCTATATAGATCTATGTAGACCAAAGCAATTTGTATGCTGGTCAATTCATCGCCACTATTCCCCATTTGACCCTTGCCAGAGAATGGAAACCTATTACAGTTTCCTAATTTAAGACCTATTCCTCCTCATGGGCATTACTAAAAAGTGAGCGAGTCGCGGTCATATTGGTCGACTGACCCAATTCACCATATGCCCATGTTCTCTACTTAAATGGCCAGGACTAGATACGAGCAGATCTTGCAGTTCATGCATTTAAATGACAATGAACTCTGTAGTCCTCGGGGTGACACTGGATACAATCGGCTCCATAAAATTCGGCCCCTCCTAAACCACTTCAACCAACAATTCACAGCCTTGTTTATTCCTGATCAAGTTGTTTGTGTTGATGAGTCCCTGGTTAAATTTTCTGGATGCTTGTCTTTCAAATAGTATCTCCCCAGCAAGCATGCCAGATATGGGGTCAAGTTGTATAAGCTCTGTGACAGAGCAACAGGCTATACATATAGTTTTAGGGTTTACAAGGAAAAATACAGCACTGTGGAGCCCCCCAACTGCCCAGATTACATAGGGAGTGCTGGTAAGATTGTTTGGGACTTGGTGTCCCCCTTATTCGGAAAGGGGTATCACTTGTACGTGGACAATTATGCCACTTTTTAGTCACCTTTTTGTTTGTGGAATTGGCACACGTGGCACTGTGCGATCTAATCGCCATGGCTTCCGCCAATGGCTTGTAGATTCCCAACTTAGACTGGGGAAGAGAGCCTGCTTGAGATATAATAAATTGCTCACAATGAAGTGGAGGTATACACGGAATGTTTTCATTCTGTCCTACCTTCACACAGTTACGGCAGTCGAAATTCCAACGGCGACTGTTGTTGTTGTGAAGCCTCTCTGTGTCAATGAATACAACCTTAACATGAGAGGGGTGGACTTCAATGATCAGATGATGGCACCATACTTAATTGCCCGTAAGGCCAGACGCTGGTATAAAAAAGTGTATGTATATTTCTTCCAATTGGTTCTGCTGAAAGCTTTTGTGCTATACAAAGCATCAGGATGAACTGAATCCTTCCTTAAATTCCTGGAAGAGATCATCACAGCCCTTCTGTTTCCAGACGGTGCTGTGTCTCAACTTCCCATTGCACATGCAGTGAGCTGGCTGCATTAGGGGCACTTTCCAGAAGTCCCCCATGGTACCTCTACCCAACGAACACCCCAAAGAAGATGTTGTGTCTGCAGAAAACATGGATATAGGCATGACACCCGCTTTTATTGTCTCTCCTGTCCTTACCAACCTGGTCTCTGCATCTGTGATTACCACACACTAGTGGAGTATTAGCATATGGTACAGCACTGCACAGTCCTAGGGCACACTAACACAGGGTCTAAAAAGATGAGATGGCCATCACATTTTGAGAGATCCTAATCTGGAACGTTTACAGTTAAATAAAAGTGCAAAAAAAAGCCAAAAATAGTTGTCGTTTTATTTTTCTTCTCTCTCTGTTGTTCTCTATCTATTGTTCTCTATTTATTGTTCTCTCTCCATTGTTACTTTATTTTATGCTTAACTATAATGTTTTATTTTAACTGTGTTTTATTGTATTTGTTTTGCAGGTATGATATGTGTTACTGTTATAGTGTAATGTTACTTTGTTTTATTGTTAACCATTATTTGCTTTGCAGGTACTACATTCAGCTGTAGCACAGGTTTACAGGTTTATTTATTCTGACAGCAACAGGGTTTGCTCTCACCATACAAAAAGCTGTGACTCCAGCGCTGTAGGAGGTGGCAGTTAAAAAAAAAGAGCATATATTCCGAAGCATAGGGGCAGGGGTGGAGGAGCGATTTGCCCCTAACATTAGGGGTGGATTGCCTCCATGCTTCTGCACATATTTGTTACTCTTTTGGCACAGATTGCAATAAAAAAAAGTTGTTTTATTGAGCTAATGTTTTATTGTTACCATTGTTTGCATTTCAGGTACGCTATTCAGCTGCAGCATGGATTTCTTTATTTTGACAGCAACGGGGTTTGCTCTCACGATACGTAAATCAGCGACGCCAGCGCTGTAGAAGGTGATTTCACCACCACAGTTAAAAAAAAATGGTGCATATATGACCATCAATAGAAATGGATGGATGCAGAGCGATAGTCTAATGGTGGGCATACCACCGATCAATCTCTTTTTTTCGTTCAGCCCAAAGGCTGCATGAAAAAAAAGGAACATTGCAATATATGCCCAACATGGACCAGTGATATACTGGTATGTTGCTGGACTTTAAGTGGTTTTACCAGAATGATGCCTGCAGGTTTAGCTATTAATTTGGTATTGTTCTTTTCAGCCGGTGGTCGGGTGTCATATGTAAGCACCAATTGCACCATGCATGTGAGGTATCACCGCAAACGTCAGATCGAGGTCCGTAATTCTAGCAGAAGACCTCCTCTGTAAATCTAAAGTGGCAACCTGTAAAGGCTTTTAAAGGCTTTTAAAATGTATACAAAAAGCTATTCCTGGGAATTAACACCAGAGCGGGTAATATAGGAATACAGATAGCTACTATTGGTCAGAGAGGGCAATGAGAGAAGGTTGTATAAAAACCAGTGCCAAATTTTATTAATTCACCAAAAACACATATTGAGTAAAAGCATGTTGCTTCTCAAAGGAAGCCAAAAGAACAACAATGGTCTCCCGTCACAACCCATGAAATGATACACCAGAAGGGGAAGGAACCCCGCAGATGGTGCTCAGACAAAACAGACAGACTGACAAGGACAAACAAGACTGACCAACCACAATGAATGACACACAGGATAAACATGCAGTGTAGGCGCCTGCAGTGATCCACATACACGTGGAAACCCCTGTTGGCAAAACACCAATTAGTCACAGTAAAATAATGGAAATACAAGCATATACAGGGGTTACCATGGGAGTGTGGTCCCTGGGGATGGCAATGAAGCTAAATATGACTAGTATAATAACACCATGTGTAATAGGGCCAGATGGATTAAATAGTGTTGAAATAATTGCTGTCACCAGCTGCAAGTCTATTCAATACGTGCTCCGATTTTGAAAGTCACAAAGTTAGTGTATTAAAAATGCATATCCTATGAATAGAAAAGTTCAAACAAGAGCTCCTATTAGTAGAAATGTCTGGAGAAACATTATCATGGGTCTAGTCAGTAATTGAGCAAACTATACCAGTATGACAGTGATTGTAGGACTGATTGATAAAATCACAAAGGGTATAGGTGGTATTATGCTGCTCACTTTCCAGCCATCATCACCAAAAGTTGTACCCTGATTGCATGGCCAACAAAACAAACTGTCACGGGACCTACTTGGATCCCCGAGGTATTCAGTTAAATGCTAGTAACCTTCCTATATGAGAATATAAAGAAGTGTGTGTCCATACTGCCATATAACGTTACCGCCTTCCATGCAGGTATGCGAGCCGGCGTTTTGTGATTGTAACAGGCTTCTCACACTTCCGTCCGTCTGTTAGAGGTGGATGGATCAACACCAACAGATGTGAGATGTGGCTACTAATCCCAGCACCACCTCTTCAGGCACTGCCAACCCACCTGGCTGCAGCTGCCCCTTTCACCAGCCCTCCAGTCTAATTTCCCTCCACAGTTCTCCAGACTGACACTCACCAGCCCACCTAGCTCACTCTCAGGAGATCTCCCAGACCTGCTGACCTGCTCCTGTTCTCTTTCCTCGCTACCGTGTCTCTTTGGTGTTTTAGTAGGAACCTAAGTACCAGGCCTGAGGTCACCCTCCCTGACTAGTGGGCACCCTCAAGTGCCACTGACAGCCTCCTCAGCTCTCTATCGCTATCTTCCACCCGACTGTCTCTGCTGGCATGGCTCTTGTCTATTTATGAGGTGAACCTGCCCCCTTCCAGACCCTTTTTGCTGGGGGTTGGTCAAGGCCCCTATAAATATTCCAGGCAGCCCATTCTTACTCCCACCCTCCTGCTCTAGAAGTTTCTACAAACTTCCACACCGGGGGGAAGTGTCAAAGAGAGCAGCCAGATGAGTCATCCAACCCTGGCCTAAAGTAACCCTGACCCAAATTACACAGCTCAGGCTTTGCCTACTCTAACAGCAAACCTTTTTACATCTAGCACACATACTAGAGGGTGCTACACTATACTGACCTTAAATTCAAAACTATCCCTGGCAGTACCATTTTTTTGCTACTAGATATCTTCAGTATTTTGAATAGAATTATGTCCAGCCATATTCAATCAATTTTGTCGGGGTAGTTTATCTTTTGGTTTATAAAAGGTCTGTTTTAGGTCTCACTGCAGGTTCTCCAGTCATATTCAGAAACGGAGTGAAAAACTTGTAATCACTTATACAATTGTACTGTTTAGTATGTTGGTGTTATTTTATTGTATATACATTATAGCTGTGTATTATTCAGTGTACTTAACCTTTACTGAAACAGCACGGGGCATAGGGCCATTTACAATTTACACTGTTGTTTTCATGATTAGAAACAAAGTGACTGATATTTACAAACAGAACACCTTATATACCGTAGAGGTAACGTATTTTAACCCATATTTTATTCATGTAGTGGTAAAATTGTAGAGCTGTAGTGTGTAAAGTAGTGAACTTTTATCTTCGTGTATCAGATGTAAAATCAAAATCAAGCCACCTAAATGTATGATCAAACATCATCAAGTAAAAGAGGTTTTTTTTTTTCCTGCCTCCATCTGTGTGTGTTTTTTCTCTTTGATATCTACTTGGTCTGACAATGTAACTAGATGCTTTGGGCCGGTGACGCAATGCTAACCGCACATGGAAAGAACTTCAGAGCCAGAGAGACTGCTTAATGCATACATGAGTGGATTGCTAGTCTTTTAATCTTCTGCCCTTGTTGTTTTAACTTTGGATAGTAAAACATTTTTTCCTGCCAGTAAATACCTTATACAGCCCGCTTCCTGCTTCTTGTCTGGTCATTACCCTAGGCTTATCACATCTTGCACTGCTCTCTGTCTCACTCTTGTGAGAGTTTGCCAGGAAGGGAGGGGGATGAGTCATAAGAGGGTCAATGAGAGCTGCAGAGCTGCAGAGTTGGAGGTGTGTCTTTGTGTGTCTGTGAATCTAGGAAGTGAACAGGCAGCAGCTTCAGCTGCCCACTGTTAAAATTGATGCAGCCAGACTTAGTGGAGGGAGATTTCTGCAGCATATTTGGTAAGTACAGAATCACAGTATATATAAAATAATATGCAAAGTGATTGGAGAGAAGCTTCAGGATGGCAAAAATGTTTTTTTTATTACAAATTATGTGGGCAGACTGCAGTTCCTCTTTAAATCTAAATATAAATTTACATAGGCTACTTTTTATGTTATCTATACTGTTGAACAATTTGTTTAACCACTTACGAATCACCCGCCGTCATTATACAGCAGCTGTTTGAAGAGGAATACCATTGTTATGGCAGCAGATAGCTGCCATAACCCCCGGTATCCTCTTCTCCCCCAGTATCCTCTTCTTCTTTTTTTAAAGGACAGTGTCAAAATTAAAAATAAAAATAAATAAGAAAAATATAATAATAATTTAAAGCGCCCCATCCAGACGAGCTCGCGCACAGAAGCGAACGCATCCGTGAGTAGCGCCCGCATATGAAGACGCTGATCAAACCAAACATGTGAGGTATCGCCACAATCATTAGAGTGAGAGCAATAATGCTAGCCCTAGACCTCCTCTGTAACTCATAACTGGTAACCTGTAGAAATTTTTAAACACCGCCTATGGAGATTTTTAAGGGTAAAAATTTGTCACCATTCCACAAGCAGGCGCAATTTTGAAGCGTGACATGTTGGGTATCAATTTACTCAGCGTAACATGATCTTTCACAATATAAAAAAAAATTGGGCTAACTTTACTGTTCTCTTATTTTTTTAATTCCAAAAATGTGTACTTTAAAAAAAAAAAAAAAAAGTGCACTTGTAAGACCGTTGCACAAATATGGTGTGACAGAAAGTATTGCAACGACCACAATTTTATTCTCTAGGGTGCTAGAAAAAAATATATAATGCTTGGGGGTTCTAAGTCATTTTCTAGCAAAAATAACTGATTTTAACTTGTAAACACAGAGTCTAAAAAATAGGAGCGGTCCTTTTTTTTTTTTTTTTTTGTTTAATATCTGTTTATTTCAGAAAAAATAATACACAAATAATGTACACATGTTACAGATGAACATATACAAGTACAAAGTCAGGTGGATAGTACCCTTAGACCAGCAGGGGCAAGTAACTCAAAAATAAAAGGGATAGGGAAGCATAGTAGAGGTAAAAGCCTGGGTCTGGGTGAACATTGTAACAAGTTTTAGTATAAGATCCACTGTAAATAGTTTAAATTATGTCATAAAAAGGAGAATAGGAGCAAAGGGAAGAGGAGAAACATGGTGAAGGAGGGAAAAGTGGGGAATAAGGGGGGCTTAAGAGAAGAAGGGGGAGGGTGGTATAGTGGCTGGTTCCAGGTGGACATACTAATCTGGGAGAGCATATCTAAATTTAGACATTACCACACTGTAGTTAGGCAAAAATAATCTAGGAGGAATCCTAGAAAGTTAGGGAGTATTATTTGGTTGGACTGTAGAGGAGGGGTGCATGATGTCTTTATATCCTGCTCTGGTTTTAAATTTGAACCAAAGGGCCCAAATTTTTGTATGGCAGCTACTGTTGTCCTTGGTCCTGTGAGTGAGATCCTCCAGCAGACAGATTTCATCAATTTGTTGGGGTGCCCCATAAAGCATGTATAAGTGCCTTGGCCGTGTTTAAGAGATGTGGCATGAGGGAACATTTATAGGGTCTGATTGGATCAGAGGTGCCATGAAAAAGAATTGTCCATGGGTCCAAGGGAAGAGTGAGACCCACGATCTTGTTGATGAGGTTAAGAACTTCCAACCAGTACGGGCGGATTATGGGGCAATCCCACCATATATGGGCATGAGAGGCATTAAATCCGCAATTCCTCCAGCATAATGGTGAGTTGGAGTAGAACATGCGATGTAGCTTAATTGGAGTATAGTGCCATCTGGTCAAAAGTTTGTAATTGGTTTCCGCCATTTTAGATGAGAATGAAGAGATGTGAGCTAACACTAGTATTTTATCTCTTTGTTCATCCGTTAGTTGTGAGTGGAGGTCGGCTTCCCATTTGGCAAGGTATTCTGGGGCTCTGTAAAGTGATAAGAGCCTTATAGAGCTGTGAGACACAGTGTAGGGGAGGTTCTTTATGGTTAAACATTGATTCAATTGGATTTAAGTCTTGTAGATCACGTATTGGGCAAGGTAGTGTGAGAAGAAATTGGTTTAGCTGATTATATCTCCATCTGTCCATGAACGTGATCGGTTTAGAGGCCAATCTGGACGAGAGAGGTTTAAGGATATCAGCACAGAGGAGATGATGAATCTGTAGCTGGCCTTCGGGGTACCAGGATTTGAAGCCTGAATCCAAGGAACCTGGTATGAAATAGCTATGATTCAAAAGAGGCATTAGAGGTGAGCTATAAGTCCAGGAAAATTTCTTATGTACCATGTTCCAGATATCCAGTGTGGCTGTTGTTAGGGGTGATGTGGAGGGGGAAAGAGTTCTAAAGGCTCGAGAGATCCACAGGATGGTAGTTAAGTTTGAGCGGCTTAGGTAGTACTCCAGATGGACCCATAGTTTGGTGCTATCTGCATACTTCCAGTCAGACATCTGGGATAAGGCTATTACATGGTAGTATGTTTCAAGGTCCGGATGTGCAAGCCTCCCAGCTCGTTGGAGCGGTGTAGTGTAGATCTAGCAATTCTGGGATGCTTCCCTTTCCAGATGAAGCAGAAGATCATAGTTTGAAGAATAGAGAAAAATCCTATTGGGATATTCAGTGGTAGCATTTGAAAAAAAAATGATGCATAGTAATACATTCATTTTGATAATGTTTATCTTGCCTAACCAGGAGTGAGATAGGGATGACCATCGGCGGAGATCCATTTTGATATGATTCAACAAGGGTATATAATTGTGTTTGAATAGAGTGTGAAGATCCGGTGTAAGGTGGATCCCCAGATGCTTCAGATTTTCCGACTTCCATTGGAAGGGGAAAAGAGGTTTTATTTGGTCTGCCTCTCAGATTTGGATACATTGATTTTAAAGTTGGATAATGTTTGGAATTCCTGGAAGGTGGCCATTAAATTCGGGAGGGAGATGTGTGGTTGTTGGATAAAGAAGAGGATATCGTCCGCCTAAGCCACGTATTTGTGTGTTCTAGGGTCCACTGTTACTCCGTGGATGTTAACGTTGTTCATAATTGTGGCTAAGAAGGGTTCAAGCGAGATGGCAAACAAGAGGGGGGATAGGGGGCATCCCTGTCTGTCAGCAGTCCATTGATCCTAATCCCTGGCTCTCTCATTCTAGTGCTCTTTTGGTGCAGTAGATCATCACAAGCAGACAGAACATTTGTAGACACACAGGGGGAAATTTATTAAAACTGGTGAACTCAGAAACTGGTGCATCTGTGCATGGCAGCCAATCAGCTTCTAACTTTAGCTTGCTCAATTAAGCTTTGACAATAAAACGTGGAAGCTGATTGGTTCCTATGCAGAGTTGCACCAGATTTTGCGCTTTCCAGTTTTAGTAATTCAACCTCCCACAGAGTGCTTACCATGCTGCAGGAAGATTTTTGTATGAGATTAGCACTTCCACAGTTGTGATGCAATACAGAGTGCATAGCAATACATGCATTAGACACTGCATGACCTGAAACAAGAAGTTGCCTGTCTCTTTGACAAATAGGGACAAGTTAGCTGTAGAACACCATCAAAATGACAGCTGGGAATTATCGGTAAATGCCACTAGAGAGCTATGGGGTAGGAGTAGGGGTTGGGATAAATGTATTTTTATTTAATTCGATTACATGTTTATGCTATGATAGATCAATATTTTCTGCTATTATCAGAAATGTCATTCTCCATGCTGTTCACCACTCTTAAACTCCTCAAACTTCTTCTAAGGTATCCTTAAAATGTACTTTGTATCTTATTTTTTCAATAAGTGGATGTACTTGTTTTTGAAATTGCACCACTGGAAATTTTAACACTATAAACCATTAATGCTTCTATTATTATAAGAGAAGAAACAAATTACAGGAATACCCCACTGTTAATTACACAATGGGGTTTATTTACTAAAGCTGGAAAGTGTAAAATCAGGCTCACTTTTGCATAGAAACCAATGAGCTTCTAAACCCAGCTTGTTCAATTAAGCTTTGGTAGTAAAACCTGGAAGCTCATTGGTTGCTATGCAGAAGTGAGCCTGATTTAGCACTTTCCAGCTTTAGTAAATAAACCCCATTGTGTACTTAAAAGTGGGGTATGCCTGTACTTCCCTATTTACTGCAGTTAGGAATTACCTGCTGAAAAAATCCAATTTTAGTTGATATAATAACTTCAGCCATGTAATTACTAGGTAACTGAACAGCTGCTTGTACTCTTGACATCTTCTTAATAATTATTTTATGCTGATGTGCTTAGAGAGCGGGAAAGTTGAGAAAAGGAAAATCAGACTTCACTTTGGGAAAGCTTTATGACAGTCTGTCCAAATTCAAACCTCAAGAGTTTTTGCCAACATGGGTTGCCAGAGTACCAAAACTTTTTACAATGCTATGACTAATTATTCTAATCTGTCATAGCACATAAGAAGAGCAAAAAATGACAGGTTCTAATGTATTATTTGTACATAACATAATCAATGTTTTATTATTATGTGTCTGTGCTTCTAGTTGCTGGCTCAATGGAGACCTTCACAGTGATGTAATTTGAAAATGATACTAACAGATGAAGCTGTTTACCATTAATAGCTAGATTTTATTATATAAGCAAAACATTTAAGTATGTCCTCATAATAGGATAGAGAATACAATTTATCTATGGATTCATTAACTATATTACTGACACATGAAGCTCAACTGTACTTTGAGATTAAATCAGCTAAATAAATTCCACTTGCATCAACAATCAACAAGGTGTGAAAAGTCTTCCTGTTTGTTCATGTGTTCCTTCAAAAAAATGTCTAGTAGCTGCTCACTTAACAACCAGAATATCTAAAAATAGTTTTTCATACTTACTGCAATTTTCCTTTATGACTAGCTCCATGGCAGAACACATATGGGTTAGGGCCCACTCACCCCTACATTGATAGGATATTTAAATCAAAAATATGAGCTCCCCACAAGCATAGCATTCCATAACTAGATTCACAGAATGGGTGGGTAGGTGTGCTGCCACAGAGCTAGTCAGAAAAGGAAAACTGTGGTATGAAAAATGATTTTCTGATTTTCCTGACCATGTCAGCACACACATGGGAAATAATCAGACACAGAAACAGGGGTTATGCTAGCAAAATAGAAAGGTTTATTTTATTAAAGCTCTTATACATGAGGGAAAAGGGATAAGGAGAGGAACAAAAATGTAATGTCTTGTGGAGTGGCAAAATTTTTTAAAACACAAAAGTTAGAGATAGAGATAGCTTATAGGAATTGTATTTATTATGAATATGGCTACACAAGCAAGATCAAGCATAGACCAATTTTGTAAAGTAGCCTGTTTTATAAGAGTGGGATTGGAAACTTGACAGGCAAAAAATTTAAGTAATCTCTACAAGTTCTGAAATAATTGTTCAAAATAACAACTAACTGCAGCAACACAAAATATTTCAGAAACCAGTGTAGCATCTGGCTAGCTGTTTGGTAGAGATGAATGAATAATAATAAAAACCTGTTTGGCTGGCACGTCACCAGTTTACTTCTTTGATCTACAGTCAACTAAATTGAAATTGTCAATTTGATACTTTTTGTTTGCATGTTGTATATATGCAAAAGAAAGTTCTTCCTCCTCCCAAGAAATAACAGCCCGGTGAACCAGGTATACATGCTGGTATCCCAGAAAAAAGAGGCCCCTGTCTTCAAACTCTGCTCCTTTGCTGCTTCCTGGCTGCAGCAAGTATTCCACACTTTTGGGTGTGTGGAAAAGGGTTTGGTCTGGTTTCTGTTCACTGGGGATTCAACAAACCCGTAAAGTCCAAGATTGCAAACTTAAATCTAAACCCCATTGAAGTCTATTGTGGGGGGGGGGGGGCAATTCTGGCTATTTTAAAAGCTAATAGACAAGATCAATGAGCAAAGAAAAAAAAAAAGGGCATTATAGCTGGGCATTGCCATGGGGGACATGTACCAATGCAAAAAAAAATGTTAAAATACTGTACAGCTGGGAGAAGATCCTTCATTTAATACATCACATATTTGCATGCAAAATAGATTTTTTTTGCTTTTTGTATTAATGCTTGACTTAAATGCAGCAGCAAGCAACTCAATTGGATTCATTACAACTTAAAAAAGGGCTTTTTAAGTAGTTTTGGCTGTGGCATCTGATATTTATCCAGTGATAAAATGCCTGAATTGACAGGTGGAAGTAGCAGCCACAACAGATGTAAACGCTTTAAGAAAGTGTACTCTTAAAAAACAAGTTCATAGTATAGTTTGTGAGATTCTTTTTTCATAGCACTGCACTGTATTCCTTTAAAACTGTATTAAAATGTCAAAACAGTGTGCACAAAAACACTTAAAAAAAAACCCATTCTAGATCTAAGGCAGTTTTCATCCTAAACTGAAAATCAGGGTGTATTTGTCCCCAAACTAACGTAAGAGCTTGAAGAGATTAGGAAGGCCTCTCTTACACCTCTGAACCGGGCCTCTGGTAAAGCGAACAGGTAGTGTAAGGACAGAGTGGCACAAGTGCCTTGCAGTTCTTGCCAAATGCTGGTACCGGTAGACAAACATATCTGAACTGGTCAGTGGTGAGTAGCATCTCCTTAGGAAATGACAGACAGGAGACTGAGCACAGGAATATCAAGCAGGAACACCACAGCAGTGAGTGACAACCACAGGATTAGTGGAAAGCTCATGGACTGATGTGTTTGCTGTGTTCTGGGGCAGGTGTTTAGGCAGGAGTGTCTAAAAGGCTGCAGGCACAGAAACTCAGACAAAGTAAGTCATGCAAGCAACTTCAGCAACTGGCAATCAGATTAATTACAATAACATAAACAGAAATGAGGTCTGGGTTCAGGCTGAAGTTGGTAACAGACAAGCTGGTCAGGAACAGAAGCAGAAGGCAGAAGCTGGCTACATGTAACTGACCAGGTTATATAGCCTATTTTGCTCATTTGTAAGATGTCTTAGATCTTTCAAGGGGGGCAACTTGTTCACCCTGATGTCATTTCACAGGAATTTCACAAGATTTACC
The DNA here is from genome assembly GCA_037952925.1 of Lithobates clamitans. NCBI lineage: Eukaryota > Metazoa > Chordata > Amphibia > Anura > Ranidae > Lithobates > Lithobates clamitans. Next base: position 729,040 of record JBBGZY010001141.1, read on the forward strand.
AATGGTTACAAACTTCTAAGCCCAGATATGACCCTACTTACCTTTACAGATTTTTTGAACAGTAATGCCCCATACACAAGAGCGGATTTTCCGTCGGAAAAAACTTGGATGGTTTTTCCGACGGAATTCCACTCAAGCTTGCCTTGCATACACATGGTCACACAAAAGCTCTCTGAACTTTCGACCGTCAAGAATGCGGTGATGTACAACACTACGACGAGCAGAGAAAATGAAGTTCAATGCTTCCAAGCAGGCGTTGAATTGTTTCCGAGCATGCGTAGGAATTTTGCGCGTCGGAATTTGTACAGACGATCGCATTTTCGGATAGAAACTTTTCCCGACCCGAAAAATAGAGAACATGCTCTCAATCTTTTGCTGGCTGGAATTCCGCCAGCAAAAGACCAATGGAGCATACACACGGTTGCATTTTCCGACAAAAAGCTCTCATTGGAGTTTTGCCGGTGGAATTCCCAATCGTGTGTACACGGCATAACTCTTTCCCTGAGCTCATGAGTCAGGATTCGGAACAAGCAAAATTAGATACACCTATAACACAACAGAAGCTTCTTGAGACACTGACATCTCTACTGAGTAAGAAAGCTCCTGGGGTAAACAGTTTACTGGCTAAACTTTATAAATGTTACTGTGACACTCTTTTTCCCCTTTTATTGGACACTAAATGAGGCATTTGATGAGGGTCTCCTTCCCCCTTCTATGTATTGTGCCAATGTAATTCTGTTACCTAAATTTGGCAAAAATGCTACTCTGCCCGACTCCTGTTACCCCATATCCATACTAAATACATACACTATACTGCTTGCAATGGTTTGGCCAATCATCTTATTTTGCATATGCCCAAATTGATGCATGTGGACCAATCAGGATTCATACCAGGTAGGTCTACTTCTACCAATATCTGTAGAGTTTTTTTTCAACATTCAACATCCCTCAAAGGAAATGTGCAATAGGGCTCTTTTATCTTTAGACATGGGCAAGGCCTTCGACAGCATTGAATGACCTTTTTTGTGGGAAGTGTTGAACATATTTGGTGTGGGGCCAACATTTTTAACTTTGATAAAGCTCCTTTACTCTAAGCCACAAGCACAAATTAGTGTCAATGGTGAAGGATCCTCCTTTTGTTATCCCTCACAGGGCACAAGACAGGGATGTCCTCTTTTACTCCTCCTCTTTGCCCTTGCAATAGAACTGCTTGCCAATGCGTGCAGCATTCCACAGATATAGGTGGTTTTCATTGAGGAGATTCAGAGGAGAAAGTTGTTCTCTTTGCAGACAATACTTTCTTTTTTCTCAGAGCTACTAATGAGTCTCTAACAAATATAATCACTTCCCAGATAGCAAGCAATTGTGCTGCAAGTTTAAAAATGACTTGCCAAGCTATTGCTAGACTTGCCAGGCTTCACAAGTGTGTTGCACAATTGCAGACCACGTTGCATGACTCCAGATCCAATTTCTTTGCAAACATTCTTCACGTCTGCTGCAAGTTCTGGTTCAGTTATGTTGTGCAATAGGCAACCCACCACAGGGTCACTGTGGCTGAATTTTCATGCTGTAGACTTGCAGAGTTCTTGGTGTAGATTCACCACTGCAATGTTGCTCTTGCTAGAGACTTGCCACACAGATTTGCTGCAAATTGGAAAAGTGTCAACTAGAACTTGTGCTTCAAGTGCTCTGCTAATGTACAACTTGCCAGTGAAAATGTGCAGCAAGTTAGCAGACTTATAATTCAACACTGCCACAAATTTGTGGCAAGTTATCCTTACTATCTGGGTTTAAAATATACATTTGACACTTTCTCAGGCCTAGAGATCAATTGGGATAAATCTTCTTTGTTACCTCTGGACCCACTTAGGGCTCCCCTTCCAGATATAGCAACCTCATTAAAGGTTGTAGACTCCTTTCCTTATTAAGGTGTTGTCATCTTGTCCTACCTAACTGTGTGTTGTTCTATGAACTTGTTACTTTTAAGTAGCCAGTTATGTGTTAAATGTAAAAGCTGGTGCAACCTTATCTGTTGTTGGCCTGAGTATCTGGTAGCTGCTGTCAAAATAATCTGGTTCCCCCAAATACTGTATATTTTACTAAATCTTCCCCTATGGAAACCAAGACATTGTTTTTTGGTTCTTAAACCATTTATACCTGAGGTTAAAATTGATTTAATTTGTGCATACAATTCATAGGTTACCTATAGAAGTAGGTTATAAATAACAGCCGCATCACTGGTAGAGGCCTGGTGTTTCCTTATATGCATGCATACTACTTAGCAGCCCAGATCCAGTTACTCACAGACCACTTAGCAGACCCAGGTTGAAGACATATTCAGTTACTTGGGGATCACATTGTAGGGTTACAACCTTTAATATTCTTACTGGAATCTAACTCCCTATCTAAATCCTTTCCCACACTTATATTGCTTCAGAGGGTATAGGACACTATAAAATCCATTTTTCTTTATGACAGATACTCTAACCACACACCTCTGTGGAAAAATAATGTTTTCCCAGAACTTGCTAAATTGGGAATCTTTGACCTTATTCTTGAATCAAATACTCTCTAAGAATGAGTAAAAGATGTTTCAGTGACTTCAGAATTAGTACAGTCTCCCTAGAACCTGCTTTTACCAATAGCTCCAATTATGTCACTCACTTCAGGCTCAACAATTACATGCTTCACTTAGGTTCTATCAACCAGTAGTTTTGATCACCAACCTCCATGCAACCTCTAAACTGGGCAATGTCTCACATGTGTATCTGTCAAGTACCTTCAGGTAGAGCCTGACGAGCAGAGGAAGGCCTCACATACAGCCCCGGTTGAGGGACCACTGAGTTTGCAACAGCGGCCGCGAGAGCACGGTGAGGTAGCAGTGCCTGCGATGTTCTTCGTACCAGGTGAGCAGGTGAAGCAGCCGGCAGAGGTAGTAGAGCTGCGGGTTATGGCTGTGGATGCAGGCATGTTGTGGATGCAGGGGTGCTGCGGATGCAGGTATGTAGAGGCTGTAACAAGTGAAGGAGACTGGTGCAGAGTTAGACAAGTCAGGTTATACAAAGAAGATCAGGTACATCAAAGACATCGAGCAAAGAATCGTCAAAGTTCAGAGGCAGAGGTTTGGCAATGGAGAATCAAACAGATATGAAGAATCAAGGTCAAGAAAGCTGGGGTCAGGAGTGGAGAGAATCAGAGAAGTCAGGAAGCCAGGTCACAATCAGATCAAAACCAGGCACAGGAACAGCATACAGGAGAACGCTGCAGATCAGACAGCAAGTCCCTAGTGCATCTGCCATCCTTATACATGGCATTTGGTTGCCAATGTTAATGGAGCACGCGCACATGCATGCACAAGCGTGCATGTGAACTCACTCGCGTGCACATTTGCACTCACTTGCACGTTTGCGCATGAGCATAGGCATTTGAGTAATCGTGCGGGCATGCTTGCCCGGAAGGGTATCATTGGAATTGTGCCTACGCATGTGCAATGGCCTCTGCCTTTGCACATCTGCTGCACTATGGTCAGCAGCATACCCCTGACAGTATCTGAGACTACTCACATCCCAGTTGCAACACACTCCACCATCATGTAAACTTAAATGGGAGGAGGATATAGGAACAATATCAGAGAATTCTATTTTACAGCTAACCCCTACGCTAACCTTATCTAACTGTTTAAATGGAACTCTAAATTGTTCAGGTACTGAGAGGATATAGAAAACATGGTTAATCTAGCGCTGACTTCCATATCTCAGCTCCCTTGACTTGTGTTCTAGGCTGGATTCCCCCAGAGCAGGGTGTCTTATTACCCATGGCCATAAATCCATTGTTGTTTATAGCTAGGAAACTGATCACCATGAAGTGGTTCTCTCCTATAACACCAACAGTAGGCCAACGGACTAAGGAGGGTAATTCCACACTTGGATTGGAAAAGTTAACCTACCAGCACTGAGGTTGTCCGCATATATTGGGAAAATTATGGGGAGCATGATTAAACATCCCAAGTGTCAGAGATAGATTTCTTTCATAGTATGTACATGGTCTAAGTGTATCCTTTGCAGCTAAGCACATATGAGTGGCTATGCAAGTCTATGAGCCAACCTGCACCTTCGCATTGACATTTGCACAGATGTGCCATTCTGTATACTGGCATGACCTTCCTCACGGTGTTATTTCAGAGACATAAGTCACATACTGTACATAATGAGTACTGGGACCCTTAATTTTTTACCTATTTATAAATGATATACATCTTGTGATTAAAAGTGCCCTTTCTTTGTTTGCAAATTACGCCAAGCTATGTAGTGAAATAATGTCCTTACAGGATGTCTGCAACTTCCAACCAACCCTAATGCACTGTTTAAATAGACAACTATGTGACAAATATATTTAATGTTGATAAACTTTACATTTATTAAATGTAATGTAAAGTTATGCATTTGGGGACAAAAATCTAAGGTGGTTAATGGTCAAGAAGGATCTGGGTGTCCTGGTAGATGATATAATTATTAACATGTAATGCTAAGCTGCAGTTTCCAAAGCAAACAAAATACTATTTAGTATTAAAATATATATAGACATAATTTTACCCCTGTACAAAGCATTAGTAAGCCCTCATCTGGAATATTCAGTTCAGCTTTTGACTCCAGTTAACAAAAAAGAAGACCGAGGAACTGGAAAAAGTATAGAAAAGGGCAATAAAATTGATAAAAGGCATGGAGAACTTTAGCTATGAATAAAATTTGGTGAACTGAATTGATTTTGAGAAGAGTCAGTTAAAGCGGTAGTGGAAAACAACTTCCACCTGCAAGTTAGAAGCATAATGTGCTAGTTTGCGTCGCATACTTGCACTTTATGAACGACTTACCTTACAACTAAGCCCTCCAGCGGTGTTCTGTCACCGCTGACAGGGCTTTCATCTTTACCCACTGAATGAATGAATGGCTAAGCCGTGATGATGTTACTCCCAAGCACGTGCACTTGAGCCAAGATGGTGGCACAGCACTCTGAAGGGTTGGCATATTTAGCATGCTATCCCTTCAGCATGCCCCAGTGACATCACCAGCTACAGAAATAGTAAATATCTTCTATACTGTGCATGTTTAGGAGATATTCCTTGTACCTATAGGCAAGCTTTATTATAAGCTTATCTTTAGGTACAAATCACCATGCAGTATTTACTACTGCTATAAGGAGGCATATGATCACCATTCACAAGGCTGGCAGCAGTGGCAGAAGTTGGTAGTGGTGGCATGCTAGCAGAGGTGGCAAGTGCTGTAAGAATGTCAGGCCCGTAGAGGTGGCAGGAGCTGGTAATGAAGGGAGGACAGGGGAGGTGGCAGTAGCTGGTAATGGTGGCACCAGCAGTCCAGTAAAGGTGGCAAGAGATAGTAATATAGACAGGCAGCAGAGGTAGCAGAAGTATAATGGTTGCATGCCAGCAGAGGTAGCAAGAGCTAGTGGGGGTACAGGATAGGTGACAGGGGCTAATTATGGTTTCAGTGCAACCCCTTTTGTAATACTTAGCTTTCTCATAAAGTCAAAACTTACAAAAGACACTGAAAATGAATCAAGGCAGTGGGTCAGCATGGCAGGGGTAAGTAAATTCTAAGGACAATGCCCTCTGTGAAGCAAACCTGTTATTTTGGTCAGTATGGGCAAAGCAGAGGTTTGCTTTGATCATAGTGGAAAAGAATATAGCTTCCTTTGCTTGTAGGGTTCACTGAACTAATCAGGAAACAAGCAGAGATGAGTGCATGAGCATTTAGATTGACAAATGGTATTGTTGCTCCAAGGCTCTATGTACACTGCTTGTGCATTTATCCTTTTTTATTGCTGAAACCTATATTCAGTGTCTGTTAAGCTTAAATAACCTGTGATGAACAAAGTCAGTTCTTTTCAACAAAACACGAATGACATATCCTGCAGGATACTGAAGTCACATATACAGAGTCAATCTACTGAAGATTGTAGCCTCTTTTTCCAAAACTCAAAAAGCATATTAGACATGGAAGTATTAAATACTTAGCCCATGTGGCCACCTCTCCTTGACATTTAACCTATCTTAGTGTAGCACACATTGACAGTACTATATAAATAATTGTAATAAATACATACTAAATAAGGTCTTCCTTCACATACTGTATTGTCCCAAACCCCTATGGGCCCAGTTTCCACAGGTATGCAATAATACTAACATCAATGTAAAAACCCACTATGAACAACTATGGACTATATAAAGGGCATCAAAATATATATGTATGAAATGTTTATTCACACACACAATGAATAAAAGTACTATGGTATACAAAGATCCCCAAAAAAACCTTGCCCTGTAGACCCCTACACTATGAACATGACACACCTTTTATACATACACTGTACTTACAATGAATAAGATATACAGTATATCTAACATCCAAAATACAGTTTCCAAATTACCATTTGATACATTTTATAATGTTTAGTTATGTTTAGTTAATGATCTATTGGTTGACCTCAACCAATAGATCATAAATCTACACTATAAATGGGATAAACTGTGTCTAAACATCTCGATTCATCAATATATATGTAGCATGAAACATGCTGCCACATCCTTTCAAGGAATAATTGTAGTTCCATAAACGTTCTATCAATAAATTATTTCAGTATAAATATTGCTGTATGTCCTCCGAAAATAACAGAGCAGTGTGCTACATAAAAGTAAGGCAGTAACACCAATTAACGCCAAATGCCTGTCAATTTATACTTGCTGCCTAAAGTGCCCCTCTAAGGGGATAAAAAAAAGATGATTTTCCTTTTTTTTTTCCATAAAAGTTTTTTTTTTTTTTCATATGAAAAGGGTATACATAGGAAGAATAATACAAGAGAGTCAATAAAGTCACATTTTCAACAACAGAATGGGTTTACAGTCTTAGGATACAATTTAGTAGACATGTGCACACTGAAATATTTTGTTTCAGAATTTCGTTTTCGTCCGAAAAATAAATTTATTTAGTTATTCCCGAAATTCGTTTTTATTTATTTCGTTTTCCGTTAAAAATTGCATTCGTCTGAAAATCCAAATTAAGGTCGAATCTGTCATTGAAGTCTTATGGTGTCTGTCGAATGTTCAAAGAAGATTCGACGGAGCAGCTAAACTGTACGACTCCATATAGTTTACCTACTCCGTCGAATCTTCTTAGAACTTTCAACAGACCCCATAAGCCATGTGTACTTACTTCTAGCTATTTTACTGCTCCTCCTCTTTGGTTAAAATCAGCCAATAACATTCATCATCATCCTTATTTTTATTTATCCTTTCTCCCCTACGTCGAATCTTTTCTCCCCTACGTCAAATCTTTCTCCCCTTCGTCGAATCTTTTCTCTCTATGTCGAATCTTTTTTCTCTATGTAGAATAATCTTGGACTAATAGAGTTAAGGTTAGGCACATTCGACCAAAGGTTTGATGGACACCGATTGTTATTGTCATCATCATGTCGAATCTCCTATCTATATCGAACTGTTGTAGCAACGAAAACGAAAATAAAGCATTTGTTTATGTCGGATCTTTCATTTTTTGGATTCTGCACTTTTGTTATCGTTTGTTAAAACGATAACGAAAATACCTGAAATTCGGACGAAAATTGGGTTAGAGAGGACTTGTATTAGAAGAAGGGGGGCAGATTTGAAGTTTGACCCCCCAGCACAATTCCTCTCCCCTCTCAAAACACCACCTAGCACATATCCTATCCCCCACCCCCCTTCCCCTCCCTAGAATCACTTCTGGCAGAACAATTGTTACCTGCCCAGTCCCCTCCCCCCCCCCCCTTGAAAAGCATCCTGTGGCACATGTTACCTGCCCAGGCCCTTCTTACCATCCGCTTGAAAAGCATCCCATGGCACATATCATCCTTTACCCCCCTCCCAAATCACAGATCTCATCCTAGCTCCATCCTCCCCCACCCCCCGATTCCATCCTAGTGCCATCCACCACCCCGCTCCAATCCTGGCTCCATCTAACCCCCCGATCCCATCCCAGATCCATACACCCCCCAAACCCATTCCAGCTCCATCCACTACCTGTTATTCCACTCCGGCTCCATCCACCACCCCCCGTTCCCATCCCGGCTCCATCCACCACCCCGTTCCCATCCTGGCTCCATCCACCACCCCGTTCCCATCCTGACTCCATCTACTATGGCAGGCTGGGAGGAGAGCCACACCGATGCACTAGCCTGCTCAGTGCCGCGGGGGTGGGGGGTGTGACACCATGTTTTACCACACCAGGTGACACTAACTCTAGTGATGCCACTGCTTGGAGGGTAAGGGGGAGGGTAAGCTCTCTCTAATCACACAGATCGGGGATCTCCTGCTTAACCGGTGACCGCTGTCATCCGATGTCCCGGCCCCTAGCTCCTTTGACAGACATTACACTGGTCCAATGCCAGGGGACGTGTGACGTCTATCAAAAGAGGTGGGACATTGGATGACAGCGGCCGCCAGGTGTCACAGCAAGAGATACCCACTCTGTGTGATCCGGCAGCTCTCCTCTCTAACACCCATGCACTGGTGAGGCTGTTTTCATGGGCACTGGTGAAGCTGCATTGATTGGGGGCTCTTTCCAACATAGGCTCTCAAATGGAAGCAGAGAGGACCCACACACAATTTCATTACCCATTGCGCCACACACCGCTGCGCACTGGGCCTGCTGCAAACCTTCTAGTTCTACCGTCCCGGATAGGGGCCACTGTCTCCCTCCAAGTCCCTCCCTCGCCTCGGCAAACAGTGCCCGAAACGGCGGAAGAGAGGAGAGGACAGGGTTAGGGACAAGGGTCAGGGTTGTAGACACACACTCACTCAGGTTGAACTGGATGGACTGGTGTCTTTATTCAACCTTACTAACTATGTAACTATGTAACTATGTAACACCAGTCACCCACAGCAGGACCAGGGTGCCATCAAATCACTCACTCTGACCCACCCACAGCAGGGCCAGAGTGCCAGCCAGCCACCCACGGAAATCCACCCACAGCAGGGCCAGCCAGCCACCCACAGTGACCCACCCACACCAGGGAGCCAGCCAGCCACAGTAGGGTAACAGCCAGCCACCCACCCACAGGAGCCAGTCACAGAGGATGCGGGAGCCAGCCACAGCTACAGTACTAATAGTTAAGGTAAGAGGAGTGCTACACAGTGTCAATTTTATTTTTACTTTGTGAGAGGTTGGGGCAGGGGTGAGAGTCATGGCAGAAGGTGGTAGACCCATGAGGACCAGAGTGAATGAAGGTGTTCACTGTACACTCCATTAGAAAGAGACCCCCCTCCAGGTCCCATTATACCCCTTTGTAGTCTCTCATGGGACCTGCGGGGGACTCTCTCTAATGGACACTGTTAGAGAGACCCCCCTCCAGGTCCCATAAAAAAAGACAGAAATTGTACTTTGTTCAAAATGTAGAGGCGGGGTCAGTGGTGAGTCATGAGCGGGGTCAGGGGTGGGTCATGGGCGGAGCTTGACAGGGGGCCCTTGCTTTATTTGGACCGGCGGCCCCGAGTGTTATCAGTCTGCCCCTGCCTGGGATGACTCTGTCATGAACCAAACTTGTGCATAAAATATAGCATCATTAGGTGGAGGGTCTCTCTTTCATTTTCACCTCCCCCCCCACTACAGGGAGCCAAACATGGGAGGTAGCTTAGGCGTTCGCTCCAGGTCAGAAATGTGAATGTATTGCAACCTAAGACGGGGTACGTATTGACAGCAGACTAAACATAGAGAGGGACGGGGGGTGAAAGGTGTCGTGAAGGTTCCAGTCGAATCCAGGGCAATCGACCAACATAAAGGAAAGGGGAAGGGTAAGACCGTATATGAAGAAGTAAAAAGAAAGAAGTAGGTTGGGTAAAGAAAAAAAAGGGGGGGTCGAAGGGAGAGAAGGTGAGGGGGAGTGAGGGTGGGACATAGCTGTGCATGTGATGGCAGAGAGGCGTAGGAGCAGAAGGAAGGTCAGTGGAACATTCTCGTGTGACTCTGCCCCCCAACCGCCCCAACATCCTCCAGTTCCACTTCTGCGGGGTCATTTTATGGGACATATTGGGATATCTTGAGAGATATTAATCCATATCTTGAGAGATATGGATTAATTCTTCCATGTTTTTTATGTGCGAGACCCTCACCAACCATTCCCTGAGTGTCGGTGCATTTTTAGAGCGCCAATGATTTGGTATGCAAAGCTTAGCTGTGTTCACCATATGCATGGTTATGCGATTTGTAGTAATATTTTTTTTTTTTTGCTAGGGTAGTATAATGTAAGAGGAACTGTGCAGGATAGTAATGTAAGGTAAATTTCCTTTTTTATTGTTATTTACACCTTTTTATGCTCTTGTATGGCTACTTTTCCAACTATTGCATGTATCATATTGGTATCCAGTTCTGGACTACTTATATTTCCATGTGTGTCTGTAAAATCATATCTTTTTGTGCATCTCTCAGATTTCTCAATCTCCTGTTATTGGTTCAATTAGAGTCCACTTGCGTAATTGGATTTCACTCTTATGAACAAAACAACACATTACTTTAAAATGAATTGCCCCAAAATAATTCCAATATATTTGTATATTATTCATTAATCATAAAACAATAAGTACTGCATGGTATATACTGTATGTACTGCACATACAAACCTTTAATAAATAACCAAAACCATATTAAAAACATTTCTGTTAAATGTAAGACTAAATTTAATTACTATTGTCTTATTTATATAAATTGTCTCTTTGCACTAGGATCTTACCTCCACTTGTTAGAATTCAAGTCATATACATATATGAATGGCATAACTAACAGCCTTTACTGGGCTTTCTGTCCTTTTTAACTGTCTCTAGTTGCAAACGTTTATATGATCCAACATCCAGTTATTCATTATCTACACTATTTCATATCATGGCATGTTTAGTACAGATGCAATGTGTCTACAAACATTATTTGTATCAGCAGTTAAATACATCTATGAAAAATAGGGATGAGCCACATGTACCTGGGTTCAGTTTGATGTGAATTCAGTGAATTTTACTGAAGTTTGGGTCCTGAATCTGAGCCCCATTGAAGTCAAGAAAAAGCTTTTAAAACAAATCCCATATGGGGCTGGGCACAGTGGGGTTCACTCTAAAAATTCACACCAGACCCTTATCCTTGTTGAGGGACTGGTATGGATGTCAAGAGTGACCCATGCAAAAAAAAAAAGCATGTGATCCTTCAGAATTCATACCAGACCCATCTGGTATGAATTTTAGGAGGGAACCCCATGCAAAACAAAATAACAAAAAAAAATAGGTCCCCACCATATTCCATATCAGACTCTTATCTGGGCATACGGGTTGGCAGGCCAGGAAAAGCATAGGGACAAATATGCACCCCATGCTGAAACATGCCAGGCCATATGTCCTCAACATAGTGGGGCACCTTGCCAGAGGGGACCCTCCTAGTGAAGTACCTTGTCCTCATGTCCCACTACAATAAAAAATCTTGCCAACCGCAGTCACAATCGAGTCCCATTCCTCTTTTGCCACAGAGTAACATCTCCAAGTTCCTGCCACTAAAAGTAAATGAAGTAGTGGGTCTTCCTGGTGATGTCATTGCCCAAATTTGGACATGACCATGTGTGGGCAATGTCATTGCCCAAATATGGCCACATGGCCATACTTGAACAGTGATGTCAGCTCTATCCTTACCCCTTTGCTTACATGGCCAGGAATTCCCAGACTGGGTGATGTCACTGGTTGCTAAGAAAAGGGCAGGTGAGCGCATGCGCTGCTTGCTAAGATGGCGGACGCTTAGGATCTGAGCTCCGGCATCCGCCTGCATGTCTGAACCTCCCGCTACGCATCTATAACAGCCCAGATCTGGGAGACTAATCACCCACTTGGGGAACCTTACAGCTACCTCCTGATTGCTATATGGGGAAGATCAGTGACCAGAGGCACGTTTTCCAGAGGCAAGCTTCACTGGCTGCAACCAGGACCACCCAGTCTATGGATCGTTTCCTCCATAGGCCACAATCCCCGGCCTCGAGTACACCGCCGCCTGCCACGATCCTGACTGACACAACCCCGCTGGATGATCTCCTTGCTGCAGACCATTCACAGCACTCACAATCTTCATATCCACCTGCATCTCCTACAATGTCATTGCCAGTGGATGTGTTGGACACTAAGCTGCAGGCTCTGCTTCATAGCATTACCCAGACCATAACCAAAGAGGTAAGAAAGCTTGCTCATGAGCTCAGAGGGGAGATTGACCAACTGGGGGAATGTACAGATACTCTGGAGTCCAAATTTGATGACATAGTGCACTATGTTCATGCATTAGAGGAAGAAAATGTCAGTTTAAAAAATGCAGTTACACAACTGCAGATGCAGCAGGAGGACCTCAAATATAGGGAACGACGTCAAAACCTATGGATCCGAGGGGTCCCTGAAACCATCCATGATAAGGAAATCTGACCCTACCTCTTGGCCCTCTTTGTTACATTGGCACCCCACATTCCTGACATAGACTGGCACCTCGACAAGGCACACAGGTCATTGGCTCCTAAACCTCCCCCAGGTGCTAATCCCAGGGACATTTTTGCACGCTTTCATTTCTACGAGAGCAAGGGAGCTCTGACCATTGCCAGGTCCCGGGTAGAATTTAAAGGTGCGAAGATCCAAATCTTCAATGATCTATCACCTATCACCCTGGGTAAACGCCGTGCCCTATGCCCAGTCACCTCTCATTTACAGCAAGTTCCATATAGATGGGGTTTCCCATTTCGTTTGTCCTTCACCAGTGATGGGACACAACAGTCCATGAGAGATCTACAGGAATGTGAGGCCTTCATCAAAAACCTGGGCCTCCCCCCAATACCGGATGAAGATCTACAGATCCAGATCCCATCCTCTTGACCCTTGTCTACACCTGCAAAGATCTGGACCCTGGTTCATCACAGGTCGCAGAAGGCTCCTATCACCCCCCAAAGAGCTGCGCCATCCAAAGGCCTCACTTGAGACTGCCCTGAAGTCCATCCTCTGGTCTCCCTCTAATATGTAAGTCGTGTTCTCTTTTTGGCTTACATATCTCCGGACTTTGAGTTCAAGGCCCTCAGTTATATTCTAGTTGCACCAATTACATATGATCCTCGTCTTTATGACCAAATAAATGTTATAGGTGGACTGTTCCCTAACCACTCCGTTATCTGATGTTCGGATTGGGCTGAGGCCTCTGTGACTGATCTTGTAGGCTGCCATGCCCCCTTTTTTACCATCATGGTCACGAATTGGGACGGTGACCCCCTGAGGTACCACCTCTCCTCAAGTTTTTCATCTCTTTTTTTTTTCTTTTTACTATGGATCCTTTTTGATCCTACTCCGTTGTTTTTCTTTTTTCTTTTTAATTTTATCTTTGATTATTTTTTTTCTTTTGTTTTTTCACACCCACAGTTTATGTATGGGATCTTTTTTTGATCCAAAACCAGAAAACAGAGGCGTACATAACATTTCGCCTTTTGATCATTTAATTATGTATAATGCTTTTGTTAAAATGTTTTATACATCATGGTATACACATTTTTACTGTTTTTTTTTAAACATTTGGTTTTATTGAAAATAAAGAAGAAGAAGGAGAAAATGCACAATGCGCAAATCGCAGATACAACTGCACAATAAATACAACGTATCATTACAGCAATCATGTAGTTAAAATTATCTTGAGTAACTTATATGTGGGTAGAGATCTCATAAGAGGATATAACCAGCTGTATTATGAGAATTATCTATGAATGTTACACAGGATTGTGGTATCACCAGCTTTACTGGTCAAAGATTCTATAAAGGATGAGTGAATTAAATAAGCCAAGAATGACCCTAAAAAGTGCTAAGTTCACTAATACACTTTGCAGTTGGCAATAATCAACAAAAGGAAACAGGAGTAGTGAGTAGGTGAAAAGAAGAGTAGAATAGAGTTACAGGTAGACATAGGAGTGTCTATATGTAGCATTAGTTAAAACTGTATGGATTTGGCCTCATCATGATCCTTAGAATAGCGGAACGTAAACCAAGGTTGCCAGGTTTTCTGGTATCTTTCTATTCTGCCATTGTCTTGTGCTAGGGTATCCTCCATTTCGCAAACATCTCTAACTTTGTTTAGCCACTCCGAGATGGAGGGCACCCGAGTAGATTTCCAATGCAGTGGTATCAAAGTTTTTGCTGCGTTTAGGAGGTGTTTAGACAGTGAATTCTTGTATTTTTTGAGGGAAAAGTGATTGATGTGCATCAGGCAACAAGCTGCATTTAGATTCAAAGTAGTCTCAGTGATTTTTTTAATTAAGTTTTTAACATTGCTCCAGTAAGGGATGATCAAGGGGCATTGCCACCAAATATGTAGCAACGTGCCTCTATCGGTCTGACATCTCCAGCATAATGCTGATTTGTGAGCATCCCACTTATGAAGCTTGTCAGAGGTATAGTACCAGTGTGTTAGCAGCTTGTAGCCTGTTTCTTGCATCTTAGAGCTTATAGTACTTTTATGTGCCAGTATGCACGCATACCTCCATTGGTTGTCTGTGATTTCCTCCTGAAGTTCCTCCGACCATCTCCTCCTGTGCCCTTCCATGCCCGAGGACTTGGTGCGTTGCAGCCAAGAGTACGCTTGGAAGTGGACTTAGGTAACGGGGATCCCAGTGACATACCGACTCCAGGTAAGTCATGGGTCTGTAAAAGTTTTGTGTGTTTTTTTGTTTGGTTAAGTAACTTCTGAGTTGGAGATATGACCACCTTCTCAATTGGGGTAGATTACCTTCACCTTTTAGAGTAGAAAGGTCTTTGAATTTGCTGTCAGCATAACACTCACCTGCTAGAACCGATGCGTCTCCTTGGGTGGGCTGGAATGTTGAGGTGTTTAAGCCTGGGGGAAAGTTCGGGTTGTTTCTCAAGGGTGTCAGGGGGTTAAGAGAGGAAGTAATGACCCCACTGTTAGCAATGTGGCATAAGATCTTTAGCGTATTATCTGTAAGTGGGTGAATCTGATTCTTAACGGGGGTCTTTGATCTTGGGGTCCAAGGAGAAAATTTCAACGGGGCCTTGTTTAGTGATTCCTCCAGCGAAACCCAGTCCTTCGCCCTACCATGGCAGTGCCAATCAATTAATCTGGAAAAATATGCAGCGTGGTAGTAGTGTTTGAAGTTTGGAAATCCTATCCCCCCCATTTCTTTAGAATTGGTGAGTTTTTAGTTTTAATCTAGGTTTTTGTTGGTTCCAAAGGAACTTCAAAAGGGTTGAATTGAGTATTTAAAAAAAATGGAGTGGGATTTTAATGAGGAGGGTTCTCATGAGATAAATGATTTTGGGTAGAATTACCATTTTGATGATTGCTGCCCGTCCAAACCATGAGAAGCGTTTTGTTTGCCAGTTTGTAATATCTGCTGTGCAACTTTTTAATAAGCGGGGGAAGTTATATTCGTATATGGACTGTATCTGAGGTGTCAGCCATGTTCCCAGGTACTTAATAGATCTATTGTCCCATCTGAAGCATGAGTTGGATTTGGTCAGTTCTAGTAATGAGTCCGGAAGGGAAATGTTCAATGCCTCAGATTTTGAGTAGTTAATCTTTAAGTTCGATAAAAAGCTGTAAAGAGGGAATTCCCTTAGTAGGTTAGGAATACTAATTGTTGGGCTTGTTAAAAAGAAGAAGAGGTCGTCCGCATACGCTGCCACCTTGAACTTCCTGTCCCGCACCATGAATCCTCTGATCGCATCACTCAGATTTATCGTCCTGATAAAGGGTTCGAGCATTAGGATGAATAACATTGGCGACAAGGGACAGCCCTGTCTGGTTCCATTTTGTATTTGAACTTTTTCAGATAGGGAGCCATTAATTTTCAATCTTACCGTGGGATTGTGGTACAGAGCAGCAATCCATGACATCATATGGGGACCTAGACCTATGTGCTCGCACACTGTCATCATAAAATCCCACACCACCCTATCAAGGGCCTTCTCAGCGTCCGTAGAGAGAAGAAGGCCTTCGATGTCTGAGTCTTTCGTTGCATGAATGAGAAGGAGGGCCTTGGTGACGTTATCTTTTGCCTCCCTACCAGGTATGAAACCAACCTGTTCCAAACCAACAAGGTCAGGAAGGAAGGGGCTTAAGCGGAGTGTTTAAATTTTCGCGAAAAGTTTGGCATCTAAATTTAATAGGGAAATTTGACGATAACTGGCACAATCCATGGGATCTTTGCCTGCTTTAGGAATCACCACAATATGCGCGGAAAGGAAATCGGGTGTTATCTCTCTAGGAGTGGACATGGAGTTCAGTGCAGCAGCGAATGGTTCAGTGATAATGTTTGGGAAGGTTTTGTAATATATGGCAGAAAAGCCATCCGGGCCTGGGCTTTTCCCCGTTTTCAGTAGTTTAATAGCTTGTTTGATTTCTAATTGGGTTATTGGTGCCTCTAGTGAGGAGATATCAAGTTCTTGTAATTTCGGTAAACCGCTTTTAATCAAAAAATCTTGGATAAGTCGTGACCTATCGCCTGCCATATCCTGAGGCCTATGATGCGGTGGAAGGTTATATAGCTTAGTGTAAAACTCGTGGAACTGTGCGGCAATCGATTCCGTAGTTACCGCTGTTTCCCCGTTTTGTTTTTTTATGCCCGCGATGTTATTTGAAATCACTTGTTCCTTCAACACCCTGGCCAATAGACTGCCCGGCTTTTTACCCGACTCATAATACAATTTCTTCTTAAAGAAGAGCATGCGTTTTGCTTTAGCGTCAAGAATGTGGTGGAGATCTTTCCGAGCTTCAAGCAGCTTTCCATCCGTGAGTGTCGAGAGTGAGTGTTTTTGCTGGGCTTCTAAAGTGTGAATACTCTTGACCAATTTAAGAATGTTTCCTTCCCTTTCTTTTTTGCATTTTGAGCTCCACTTAATCAGTTCCCCCCTAATTGTACATTTATGGACTTCCCACACCATAAGTGGGTCTGCATCTGGGGTAGAGTTATGTTTAAAAAAGTCTGTCAGGGCTGTGGAGATCGAAGGAAGTATTGTTGGGTCTGTTAGTAGAGATGCAGTAAGTCTCCAGGTTGGTTGTCTGGAAGGAGGGTGTGATATGTCAATCTTCAGGGAGAGTGATCGGAGAACGACTGAATCCCTATATTCGCTGCTTCTACTGAGGGAAGGTCTTTTTGTGTGATGAACAAGTAGTCCAGTCGGGCATAGCTAGAGTGGGGGGTGGAGTAATGTGTAAAGTCACGACCCTCGGGATTAAGAAAGCACCATGTATCCATCAATTGGAAGGAATGTAACATAGTTTTTATCTTTTTCAGAATTCTGTAGGTTAGGCATGACTTGCCATTTGAGGTGTCCGTCAGAGGGTTTAATGGTGCATTGAAGTCACCCCCCCAATATTAAACAGCCTGCAGAGAACCCCCTAAGCTCATCAGTAATTTGGTGGCAGAACTTGATGTGCTTTTTATTAGGGAAATATACATTCGCGAGAGTTACTGGAATGTCTCCATATGTACCCTTTAAAAACATGAATCTGCCGTTTGGGTCTGATCTTTGTTCTTATAAGTGGAACAGTGTGTCTTTACTGATTAGTATAGAGAACCCCTTAGACTTGGAGTCTTTATTGGTGGCGTGAAATGCCCTTGTGAAATATTGGTTTGTGAGTTTGGGGATGTGGTTTGTCTTGAAATGCGTTTCCTGGAGGAATACGAAATGGGGCCTACCTTTTTTAAGCTCCCACAGTAAGGTCGAGCGGCGTTCTAGGATGTTCAGCCCTCTGACATTGTGCGATATCACCGAGAAATCGTGTCCCAGAGAAGAGTAGCCATGTGGGCGGCACAGGAGGAGATGTTCCAAGGACACCCCTGCAAAAGGCAAAACCAACAAAGGCAAGTTAACACAAATACTAGAGTTAGATCGAGACAATTAATGATTTTTCTCATATACCAAAAACAGACACAGATAAAGTGTATAAAGAAAAGAAACAGGTAAGGAATGACAGTAAGTGCAAATATATGTAGAGAAGAAAGTGGTTGTATAACAGGGAACTGCCCCCTCGGCGGAGAGACCCACCCAGGAGAGGGTACCCGGTTTGTATCTTAGTGTACCCTGTGTCCAAAAATCAGAGCACAAGGTCACTCTGTGGGGTAGAAGGGTGGCACTAACGACACGGCGGCAGCCACCCAAACGTATCCTAAGAAGGATTGAACTAAGTGAGGTATGAGAGAAATTAGCTGGTGCCCACACATAGCCGTGACCTGAAATGTAAACATTAAGAAAATCTGAACTTAACATAAGTGTGGGTCTAATACAAAAAAAAGAAAATGGTGAAAGATATAAACTGGCACACTTATGCGACATTAATACCATAACTTAAAAAAACTTTGTGAACCGGACTTAAAAGATGGGATTAAATCCTTGAAAAGAGGTGGGATGGATCCTGACATTAATTCGCCAAGTGCCCTGAGAGTCTAAGGGACAACAACTGCCAGATTGTTGCTTAAAGTCCGAGATCTTCCATCAGGGGAAATTGTAGGGGAAATTCTGGCAAACGGGGTATGACCAGGTAGGACAAGATGGCACCATAATAGAGATCAAAGTCCCGCGGTATCAAAACTGGGCTAAAGATATCAAAAAAAGTATGGTGAATGTCCTCAGGCAAGTCCCTAGAGCACAAAAACAAGCAAAAGAAAAAAGGAACAAAAGTTTAGGAACTTGTCACCGTGGGTATTGTGCATCCGCTGGTGAATGTTCATCTCAGGGAGTCATTAAACGCAAAACAATAGAGAAGGGGGTTTGCAGGAATATCAATCATCTTCTTGATCCCCGACAGGATCCATATGCGGCCCTGGAGTCCCAAATCCGGATCCGCTGCCACGACTCTGCTTTTGCTTCTTCGCTTGCCTTTTATCCAGTGTATGCAGTGGGGACCTGGGAGGAACATAGTCCGGAGGGGGCTGAAGAAATTCTGCTTACCAATCAGAAAGATCTGTGTGGCCTAGGTTCAGGGCCGTGCAGAAGTATGGCAGGTCAGCAGGTGTGCGCAAGACATGTTGTTGCCCATTGTGAGAAACCGTGAGGGCAAAGGGGAAACGCCATGCATATCGCAGATCTCTGTCCCTGAGTTTCTCCAGCAGACGGCGTAAGGCTCGTCTGTTTTTTAAGGTGATTTGGGAAAGATCCTGAAAGAGCATTATATTCTCTCCATTAAACACTATTTGTTCGTTTCTTTTTGCCTTGCTCATTATATTTTCTTTTAGGTTGAAGCTTTGAAGGCAACAGATAATGTCCCTCGGTGGAGAGGTATCAGGGCCCTTCGGTCGTAAGGCCCTGTGCGCTCTGACAAAGTCTATCTCAGTATCTTCTTGTCTTTCAAGCAAACTATTGAATACCCTCTGAAGTGCTGGGATAATCTGGTCATGCTCCACTGTTTCAGGGATCCCTCTCACTCTAATGTTACATCTTCTGCCCCTGTTGTCTAAATCTTCAATGTGCCTATTCATTTCTATGAAATATTGGGCTTGTGCACAAGAAGCTTTTTCAAGTTTAGCAATGGCTCTGTCTCTGTGTTTCCCTGCGGCCTCAGCAGAAAGCAATTTTTCTTTAAGGACCGGTAAGTTCATCTTTAAGTCAGTGATCGCTGCTGAGAAGGTTGATTTAATATCCGCAGCGATTACAGACATGTCGGAGTAGGTGAGGGGGAGATCGGATCTTTTCTTACCCCTGCCTGAGTCCTCTGAATTCGTTCTCGTGGCTGGTCGGCGCCATCTTGGATCCTAGACCACTGCAGCGTGCTACTGCTGTGTTCCTAAAAAGCTCAGGAATGTTCCCAGCTGGGTACACATCAGATCCATGGCGTGAACGGGTGTGAGGGGTGTTGGGGAACCTCTTTTCCGGCATCTATGAGCTGCTAGTCTGGTTCAGGGCTGTGTACAGCCGTGTGGGTCAGTGGAGCTCCCTCAGTGTGCCGCAGCTCGCATTGTGCGCCAAGCCACGCCCCCCATTTTTGCTGTTTTATGACTGTAACAAGGGCTTTGCCCCTAAGGTTGAGATATGGCTGTAAATATATTTTTCTGCAATGTTAAAGGTTTGGGCTCCATACGCAAGCGTTGGCAGGCACTGAAGGAGTTCAAATCCTCAAAGGCTGAAGTGATCATGGTTCAGGAGACTCATTTTAAGGCAGAAGGCACATTTAAATTCGCCTCCAGACAACTCCCTACTGCCTTTAGAGCATCGGAACCATCTGGGAAGGCTGACGTAGCTATTTTACTGAAACCTTCCTCTTCCATTCAGGTTACATCCTCTTACCTGGATCCTCAGGGCACATTTGTTCTCCTGAGCTGTGGTCACAAAAATATCTCCTTCACCCTAGCCAAAGTTTATGCACCTAATATGGGACAAATTGGGTTTTTGGAAACATTTTTTGAGCATCTTTAACCCTTCTACCAACCCTTCATGGTCAGTGGAGGAGATTTCAATATATGTATGTCACTAGATTCGCCCTTTTCTCGCATAGCCCTCCTCCACAGATCCAGAAGCTGTGTACTACATTTTGCAAACTGATAAGAACCCATAATTTATTTGATACATGGAGGGTGAAACATTCAATGGCCAAACAATTTACATTCTACTCCCCACCCCATAAACTATATACAAGATTAGTCCTAGATCTTCTCCTATCTGCACCCACACCTAGACCTGCCATTGGCGCCTCAATGAGTCTCTTCTTAATGTGCCTGAGATTCACCTTCAATTACAACAAAAGTTGACCGAGTTCTTCGAACTTAATGAGGGTTCAGTCTCTGGGGCGCCCACTCTGTGAAAGGCCCATAAGGCTTTCTTCAGAGGGGAGTGCAGCTCTGCAGGCTCTCGATATAAATGAGATCGTGAACTTCAAAGGTCATCCCTTTTAAATGACCTATCCAAAGCAGAGGAACGCTTACTCAGTCTCCCTACGGTGACACACCTCAGAACTGTGGTCTCAATACGTAATAGCATCAAGTCCTTGGACCTGACTAAATTTGCCAAATCCACTCTATGGTCTAAGCAAAAATTCTATGAGTACGCCAATAAAAGCCCATAGAATGTTGGTCAATAAACTAAAACCTAGAACCTTTACTTCTACCCCTGATTATCTATTGCAATCCAATGGAAAACAAACGTATTGTCCCCGTAATATGTCCAAAGTCTTCGGTGATTTTTACTAGAGACTGTATAACTGTTTATCTACAGACCCTAATTCACAATTCACCCAAGAAAAATTGACACCTTTCTAGAACCTTTGGAACTCCCTACAATTTCTACTGAGGACCGTCTGGGACTTAATGCTCCCAATTCTGTTGAAGAAATCACTAAAGTTGTAAATCAGCTGCCCAACCACAAATCCCCCGGGCCCGATGAACTCCCTTACTCCTACTATAGAAGGTTTCTTCTGGTCCTGATGCCCCATATGGCTAATCTATTTACCTCCCTAATGTCAGGGACACTCCCTCATTCCCAATTCCTACACGCCTTCATCACGGTCATTCGCAAAGCCGGCTAAAGACCCCTCACTGCCTGATAACTATTGCCCTTTTAAACTCTGATTATAAAATTTTTAATAAAATCTTGGCCAACAGACTTTCTCTACTTCTCCCATCGCTTATACATAGGGACCAGGTAGGGTTTGTCCCAACTAGACATGCAGGAGATAACACCAGGCAAACAATTGATCTCATTGATGTCCTGACGAAAACTAAGAAACCTGCTTTAGTCCTTAGTCTGGACGCCCAAAAGGCGTTTGACCGTCTGAACTGGTCATTCATATCTGCTATTCTGCATAGATATGGTTTCTCTGGTCCCTTCATTCAGGCCCTGAAAGCACTATATTTCAAACCCACGTCCCAAGTGCAGATGGCCTCCCATGTCTCTCCGTCATTCACTCTGAGTAATGGTACACATCAGGGGTGCCCCCTATCTCCCCTGCTTTTCATTCTTAGTCTGGAACCCCTGGCAGAAGCTATTCGATCCCACCCAGACATAACGGGGGTGGCGTTGAGGCATCGGGAGTACAAACTGTCACTTTTTGCGGATGACATTAACTCATCCTCACATTTCACTTCCCTCGTTGCATACAACCATAACCCACTTTGGCAATATATCCGGTTTTAAAATCGACTCGTCCAAAACTGAAGCTCTCCCTATTAATATTTCAACAGATACAGTCTTGAATTTAAAAGAAAATTTTAAGTACCGCTGGTGTCCTCAGTAACTAAAGTACCTTGGAGTTCACTTAACCTCCTCTTATTCTACACTTTTTTCAGGCAAACTTCCCCCTATGTTTATAGAAATCAATAATTTACTGAAAACATGGACAAACCTCCCTCTATCCCTCTTAGGTAGGGTGAATGTTCTCAAAATGTCAGTGCTCCCCAAACTTCTATATCTTTTTGAAACCCTTCCGGTAAAGATCCCAATGTCTCAACTGAAACTCCTTCAGAGAAATTCTCTAAATTTCATATGAAATAACTAGTCCCATAGAATAGCCGGCTCGATTCTCTTTGCAACCTCAGCCAGAGGGGGCTTAGGGACACCAGACATAATCAAATACACACTTGAGAGCTATAGCCTCTTGGACATCTAGATGTGCCCCTAATCGATGGTCCGAGATTGAGATGAGCATTACAGTACCGGCTCATCCATGCTGTATGTTATGGCCATCTCCTGACAAATCTACCTCCCAACTGCGTAGAATCTGTTTAAATCCAATGCTGTTTACGCTTTCAATCTGGAAAAGCTGTTAAGGTAAATACTCACTCACATCTCCATGTTCTCTTTTAATAAATATCACCTTCAACCCAGAAATTCCTGACAGCCTATCTTATGAAGCTATGCTACCTTGGACAAAGGCAGGTATATTCCAGCTACGCCATGTAGTTCATCCAGTGACGCACAAACTCTACACTTTCTCTGAATTACAATTTAAATACGAAATCCCGAAGAATCTTTTCTACTCTTTCCTACAAATCAAACATTTTTTTCTCCAAAAAAGCACCACAATTGACTTTAACTATACCTATGGAATTTGAACTGACATGTTCCAGAGGCCCCTATGAACCCCGCCTAATATCCACTATTTATAAAATTTTGCATGCTACCCCCATCATTGCTGAACATACTCACTCCTATATGCGGAAATGGTCCCACATCTTAAATAGATCCATTACGTTACAGAAATGGAGGGAAATCTGAGACGCTACTTCTAAGATATCCAGATGTGTGACCCAAAAAGTGACTGCCTATAACATTTTAATGTTTTGGTACAGGACTCCAGAATTCTTGTTGAAACATAAACTGACAGCTTCTGGTCTGTGCTGGAGGTGTGGTAAGTCCATAGGCACCCACTATCATATATTCTGGGAGTGCCCCTTGCTATCACCCTTCTGGACACAGATCCATGCACTCTTGGGAAGAGTCCTATACCTTCCCATTCCTTTCCAACCCATACATCTTCTGTTGGGCCTTCCAATCCCAAAAATGTCTAAACCTCGTAGGAAACTGATGGCCTTTATCTTACTGGCAGCCAAATGGGCCATACCTCAATGTTGGCTAAGCAATACCCCTCCTACTTTTGCACAATTTCTAACTATCATAGCAGACATTCGTAGGATGGAACATCTTACAGCTGTAATTGAGGAATCCCTTCCTAGTTTTGACAAGGTTTGGGGGACATGGGATGCCTCCGAATACAACCTGAAGAAATCTTAGTAGTCATGAATAAATGCTTTTGACAGATCTGATCTCTGATAAAACAATCAGTCAAAAGTTTAAATAGTTTGTCGATTAACTTATCCTGCAACATATGTCTTTTTCTCACCATGATGTGCATACATTGACTGTTAATCATTTGACATCATATTTGTATCCCTAATGTATAAAGTATGTTATGTTTCAGTTTCTCTGGGATGGAACTCCCTTTCATGTCCTTTCTTCCTGTGAAGATGTATGATGATATGTCCTTGTTAAATTTTGAAAATATTCAATAAATAAACAATGTTTAAAAAATAACAAGGCAGGTGGCAACCATTGCTTCCTAAACAACTTTTTTCCAGTTTAAATAATCTTTATTCATATCTACATAACATACATCACAATACCAAATGTATAAAAATCAAGACAAAGGGGGACATCATAATATATTGCGAGATGTATATATATACCCCGCAGGGAGTTCACTTCTAGTTTTCTCCCATTTTTTTACCCTCCCACTTTACCCCAATACATAAACCTAGAACCAACCCCCCACTTTATCATATTAATTGCACGCACACCTTCAATCTTATCTTGGAGCCTGCACATTTCCATGTCCCCTTCTTACACCCACTCTCTACATGGGGTAGTCCAGCTTCGCAAACCAGGGCTTCCAGATTTTCTTAAACTCCTTTATATTACCTCTCCTTACATAAACTACCTTTTCTTTCCATATTGTTTCTGACACTGTTCTAAACCAATCATCTATCGAAGGGGGTTTCTCAGCCTGCCATCTTTGTGCTATTATCTTTCTTGCCTGATAAAGGCATCTCCGTACTGCTTTAATTCTGTCCACCCCACTGCCTAAGTTCCCCCCTACTCCCAGAATACATAGTTTCGGGTCTACTTTAAGACTTAGATTAAAGATCTTATTTATAGTATCTACGACTTACGACCAATAGCAAAATAGTTTGGGACATTTCCATAACATATGCAACAAATCCCCTGTGTTCTGGCACCTGGGACAATTAGCGTCTACCCTTCGCCCAAATTTAAACAGTCTTTTAGGAGTATAATATGCCCTATGTAGAAGCATTAGGTGTGATAATTTCTGGGCAGATGAGACCGAGACCTGGTGCCCCCCGCCAATACCTCTTTCCATTGGTTATCTGATATTATACCCAGGTCCCTTTCCCATTCCCTTCTACATTTAAGTTTGTCTGGTCCCTCCATACTAGTTTTACAAATATATTGATACATTTCTGCTATAAGTCCCCTTGATCCCTCAATAATCTCTAGTCTTTGAAGAATGGGATAAAGGCTGCAACTCGGGCCTTGTTCCCCAAATTGAGCCTGCAGTGCATGTCTGATTTGTAAATAATTAAAGTATGACTGACTCGGAACATCAAATTCCTCCTTTAGTGAGGCAAATTATTTTAAGATATTACCATTATATAGTTGAACCAATTTAACTATCCCCTTTATCTCTCATGTCTTAATTTTCCCTATTCGTGTCAACTCTTGTAGGTTCTTAGTATCCCAGAGAGGGGTACATCTCGCTACTCCCTCCATGCCCTTCGGACCCTTAATAGAGTTCCAGACTTTTATCATTAATTTAACTGTGGGAGTCCTGTATGCAAACGAGTTTGCCTCCAGTACCTCCAAAACCAGCTTATGAGGTGCTCCTGCAGTCACTATTCCCATATTATTGTTACCAGTAGGGCCTATACCTAACCTTAGATGCTGTAACTGGGCTGCCAAAAAATATCAACGTGGGTGTGGAACCGCCATGCCTCCCTCACACGTTGCTAACTGTAAAGTTTGTAGGCTTATCCTAGATTGCCCCCCTTTCCATATAAGACCTCTAAACAACATATCTATTTTTTTAAACCATTTTCCATAAATCCATACTGGTGAATTGTGCAGTATGTACAATAGCTGGGGCAACCACAGCATTTTGATCATATTGCACATTCCAGCAGCTGACAATGGAAGTCCCCTCCATATATCAGTCTTTTTTTAAAATTTCGCCAACAGAGGGACTAAATTATTACTTAAAAAATTATTCGGGTCTTTTGTTATATAAATACCTAGATATTTTACTTTTCTCCACTATCTCTAATGGGGTCTCGTCTAAGAAAGTGCCTTTCTTGATGGGGTCTATTGGCAGTAGAACAGATTTCTCCCAGTTTATGGAGAGACCGGAGATCCCTCCAAAACCTGAGAAAATATCCATCACCTGTCTAAGTGAGCCCTCCGTGTCTCCCCAAAAAATGAGGGCATCATCCGCGTATAACGCGATCCTCTCCTCTCTAGCCCTTCTCAGAAACCCCTCCATAAACCTATTTTGCCTCACTGCGACGGCCACTGGTTCCATTGCCAAGGCAAAGATCAGGGGTGATAAAGGGCACCCCTGTCTTGTGCCTCTCTCAAGTCGGATCTCACCAGAGAGAGCATTATTGACTCTGACCTTCGCTGTAGGGTCATTGTATAAGATTTAAATCCATTTACTTAACGAAGGGCCGAAGCCAAATACCTTCAGTACATGCCAAATAAACCCTCATTCAAGGCTGTCAAATGCCTTAATCACATCTAACATCATAACAGCTCTTGAGCCTGGATTTTCTATTGGGATTTGTAGGTTCAGAAAGAGCCTCCTTATATTCTCGCTTGTTGATCTTTGAGGAAAAAAACCTGTTTGGTCCAGGTGAACTAGCTTATGGCTTATTTTTTGCAGCCTGGTGGCAAGAATCTTTGCTAAAATTTTTGCATCTGAACATAATAAAGAGATAGTCTATAAGACCCGGGTTCTAACGGGTCTTTCCCTTCTTTAAGCAGCATTATAATTGTGGCCTCG
Organism: Lithobates clamitans; assembly: GCA_037952925.1. Lineage (NCBI taxonomy): Eukaryota > Metazoa > Chordata > Amphibia > Anura > Ranidae > Lithobates > Lithobates clamitans. Next base: position 755,643 of record JBBGZY010001141.1, read on the forward strand.
GTCATTGATTCAGGTAGTTTCCTCTCTTGATATGCCCATTCAAACACCCTGAGAAGCTCTGGTAATAATATCTCCCCATAGTTTTTATAAGTCTCCACAGGGAGGCCGTCAGGACCAGGGGATTTCTGATTGGCCAGTTCCTTTACTGCTGTTTTAATATCCTCTAGTGTGATCAGGGCCTCCAATGCCTCAAAATCCATCTCTGAGAGGGAAGGCGACTTAATATTCCTAAAGAAACTATCCATTTCCACCCCCTCCACAGATCCCCGAGATTTATATAATCCTTCATAATATTTTTTAAACGTTTCACTAATTTTATCTGACTGAGATGTAATCTCACAACCCATAGTTCTAACAGCGGGGATCATAGAGGGGGGGGATCCTTAACAACTTTAAACAGGAAGCTGCCATATATAGTAGTTGTAGAAATACAAATAATATACAAGACATTCAGCTGTTACCAAATAAGCAAAATGTTCAGTGTTTGGGAAAATGCCTAAATAGGCAAAGTGTGTTCAGACTGAACCTTGAGCTCATCCCTAATGACAAACAGCCCTTTAAAATGTGATGACTTCCAAATCCTTGGTGCCGGGTGAGTTCATTTTTAACACAATTCCCAAATTCCCACCTTTACCATTCCTTTCTTGGTATAAAATTAAACAGATCATACACATGTAACTCTCTTCTAAGAGTTAAAATTCCCCCTGCATCTGCAATGGTAAGAATAAAGGTACAAACAAGCTCTTTGTGAAATTCAAATTTCAAAAACTCTTGCTCAAATAAAACACTACAGAGCATTTTGACTGTTAGAACACAAAAGGCATTTGTTTTGTTGCACATTGCCCAGGGTTTTTTTTTTTACAAAATTTTGGTAGATTAGATAATTTCAAGGAAACTTATTCTTTGCCCTGCACAGTTCTCCCACTTTCAAACTTATGATAACTGCATCAGATTGGGAAATAATGACAATTCCAACTGCAAGCATTTCATGCCATCCAACAAGCCACCACCATGATTCTGACATATACAAACCATTCCTCTGAGGATTGACAATCCAAGAAATGTTCCTCTCCTTACCCAGAACAGGTTGCAGCAATGACATAACTTAGAATAACCATTGTTCTTTATTCATTTGAAAACAAAATGCTCCCAGCTGATGTCAAGCTACCATTAGCACCTAACCCACTTCTCCACCCCCAACAAACACCCATACTCCCGACATGCCCCCACCACATGATGCCCCCAACCTCCAAAACCTGAACAATTCTCCATACCAATCTATCTTTACCCCCTCATATGTGGACTAGTACCAAAACTTGTTCCTCAAACGAACCTTAATCTCTACTACTCTTTGAAATCAATCCACCAACATTTGGAACAACCCAAGTGCACCCTTTATTATTTGTTTCTGTATTACCAGAAAGAATAGCAGAACCCACATTTTGTTTTTACAAACACAAACTTTTAAAAAAATCTGTTTTTTGAAGCTATAAGATATGTATACATACAATAATTCTATAATTTTCCCTTTTTATAGGTCAGTATTGCACCAATCTTCATTATTATAGTTTAGCAAATAGGCACACTATTTTTGGTTTAATATTTTGTGCATTCACTATGAGATTCCAAGTAGATATTGCAGTATTCTGTGTACATTGGCATAATAAAATTCATAATAAATGATACATTGGCAAATACGTCAGGTCAAGGAACAGGGTTCTGGAGTTCAATTTGGGAATTTGGAGCTTCATGGTAAGGACTAGAAAAAAAGACTGAGATGCAAACAAGCACAACAAAATACACCAGGAACTGAAAATACCATTACAAACCAGGAAATTGATAGAGTGGCATACATGTACACAGAGGGATGGGCAGTGTTGCAAAATCCCTATGTGCAGAGATTACGTTCAAAAAGAGAAGAACCCTAATCAACAAATTCCAATTTTGACTGTTTGCTGTAGATTGTTTGTTTTTGTTTTTGAATAAACATGATACAGTTTTCAACTTGGGAGTGTCTTAATAATCGTAAAATGTAATTCTGTAATTTTTTTTTATTTGTTTATTGAAATTACAGAATGTTTAACATATACCCATTGGCCAATCATACAAATCTGAGCATAGCTTAAATGCATATGTATTTAAATGGTCCTGGATTGAAAGATTATTTTCCTCCTTGGATTTAGGATTCTCAGCACTGCAGTTGATCCATATGGATTTTGAACATAATGTATCCCTGAGTAAAACAGCAAGCTTTTAGCCAGGATATGTCTTTTTAGGTTTGCACATTAAAATTACCAGGAAAAATTATCATTTCAATACTTGTTATTAATTATAATTCTGTTTTATCTCACTGACTGTGTTATCTCAACAATGAAAGACAATGAATAAATTACATTAAAATGCATTTAGGATAGAGACTATGTTCTTTATTCACCCTTTGCTTACATTGTTACTGACAACAAGGAAAGTTATTTCTAAGATTTAAATGTCAACTACTGTAATAAAAACTGACCTGTCTAATGCTATGTTTTTAGTAGTTTCTCAGACTTTGATAATCATATGCCATTTAACATGATATGGTAATCAGTCACATGCACTGATCTTTAGGAAGAACAGCTGTGTTAGTAAAGGCATTGTGTTTTCTTTTAACAAATAATAATATGTAGGTTTGTAAAATATCTGTTAACTTGGTTTACCTAATTTGGTATAATGGTCAAGTTAGCTGCTAAATATTTACTATAGTTGCACATGTTTAAATTGTTTGCTTTAAAAAAAGAATTTGTACAGGCATGACCCAAATCGAACTAAAACTTTGCCTTTCCCCTCCTATGTTGGCACAAAATATCAGTTCTCTTGGTTTTTACCTAATTTGGCATAATAGTCAAGTTAGTTGCTAAATATTTACTATAGTTGCACATGTTTAAATTGTTTGCTTGCAAAAAGAATTTGTACAGGCATGACCCAAATTGAACTAAAACCTTGCCTTTCCCCTCCTGTGCCAACATAAGGTTTTTTACCTTGGTTTTTAAATTGCTCCTATAGTGAAAAACAACTTTTGTTACTCCCTATGATATCATAATCAGACTTCTAAAATTCTTGTAGATGCAACTGCTGGGAACTCGGTTCTATTAACACTGGCATGCTCCCAGAATTACATTTTCCAACAGCTGCTTTTCTACATACAGTGTATGCACAGGTTCTTGGTAGTAAAGGCTTTTTTTGCTGAAGGAGAAATCAATGTAATCATGCATAGGGACATAAATGGGTGGAGATAGCTGGAGCTGTGTGATCTTAAATTCAGGGCTGATAACACTGCCTGGGATCTCAGAGCAGCAATCATAAATAAAAAAATTCAGTAAACAGCTCAAACAGGAAGCTAGAAACACATTTTTGGCAGATCAACAGATTATTTTTACAAAGCTTGGAGATATACGGCAGGAAAGTGCAGTCAGAGGAGGCAGGTGAGGCAGAGCCTCACCTGCCATGAACATTTTTTTTTGTTAAATCGAGCTTTGAGGGTCATAGCTCAGCGACCTAGGATCATATTTGGGGAATATGTAGCCTAAGTGCTACCCCACCACTAGTAAAAAATTTGGGGCTCCTACGACTTATGGTTCCAGAGATATGGGGCTCCTTGTGCAGCCTGTCACAAACTAAATACATAGCAGTCACTTTGACCGGTTCCCGACCGTCTCATGTACTTTTACTGCGGCACAATGGCACCACTGCACGAAACTCTGTACCCGTACGCTTTTGCCGGCAGGGGGCGTGACCATCGGATTTGTTCCAGAACCGATCAATCTTCTGGTCCAGGCCAATGATTTCTGGCCTGGACCTGCTGATGGGTTCTGGCGAATGAAAAGCTTCCCCTGCCTGTAAGTGTAAACACAGAACGGGAAGATGCTGTTTACATCAGCATCTCCCCGTTCATCCTCTCCGTGAGGCGATCGTGGGTATCCCCGCGGCAATCGAGTCCGCGGGACCTGCGACCCGACTCACGGAGCTCCCGGCCGGCGGCGCACACGCAATGGCAAGGCGGGAAATTCAAATAAGACGTACCTGTATGCCCATTTGCCCAGCCGTGCCATTCTGCCTACGTACATCGGCGTGTGCCAGTCGGGAAGTGGTTAATGATGCTTAAAGTGAAAAAAAAAAGTGAAATATTCCTTTAAATATCATACCTAGGGGTGTCTATAGTATGCCTGTAATGTGGTGCGTGTTTCCCGTGCTTAGAACAGTCCCTGCAACAAAATGACATTTTAAAAGGAATAAAAGTCATTTAAAACTGCTTACGGCTTTAATGTAATGTCGGGTCGCGGTAATAGGGATGAAAATCAGTGAGACAAATGGCATGGGTACCCCCCAGTCCATTACCAGGCCCTTTGGGTCTTGTATGGGTATTAAGGGGAACCCCGCCCCCAAATTAAAAAAAAGGAAAGGCGTGGGACCCCCAGGCCCTATATACTCTGAACAGCAGTATACAGGTGGTGCAAACAAGACAGGGACTGTAGGTTTGTTGAATCTGTTTGTAATTTTGAACTGGTACATTTTTAACGTGTTTAGCTCCAGCCAAAAAATCTATTTTAAGCTTTTTGGAAAACATAGGGAAGGGTTATCACCCCTGTGACATTTGTTTTGCTGTCTGTGCTCCTCTTCAGAAGATTTCACCTCACTTTCTGTACCAATGACAAATGTTTTTAGAAAATTTGGGGTTTTTAGTGAAACAAGGATTGGTGATAAATGCCCCCAAAATGGCAAAGATTCTTCTCAATTGCTTTGGCTCGTTTCTTGAAACAGACCAGATGTTCTCAACTCTCTTGGTGCTTTTGCCAAAATAACCTGGATGGTTCGGCACAACACCACGGTTCACCTTCAAAAGCTCATATCTTTCCCAAAACAGTTCACTCATGTGTCAAAAATAAACTTCTTTCTCATTCAAATAGTCAGTGCCCCCAAAATGCTTCATCCCTTTGGCATTGTGTAAACACTGCAAGTCAAAATGTTTAGATGTCTTGTCTCTATGGCAGAGGGCCATTGAAATATCCCTCATGTCCACCTTTCAGTCTTAGCCCAGTCCTTCATTGACAATGGTTACTGTACCGTTTTTGTCTATATAGCTGAATACAATTGTGTATAAAACTGAAAAAAAAGAAAAGATTTTAGGATAAGAGTAGCCTTTAAGGTTTGACATCACACATTGCACTCATACTGCCAAGGAAAAATTACTTTACAGTATTGTAACCATTATCATTCACACACAAAGTAACTTCCATACATCAGAGTAAAAAGAAAATGTATACAGCATAATATACAGAAATATAAACACACAAACAAAAAAACAAGGAAAATTACATTAGCTTACAATGCTGTAAATAAAGCTGGAGTTTCACAACTACTGTAACATCTCTTCACTGGCCACCATCCTCACCCTCCTGCCCATCCACACGCTGCTGTCTGTCTGGCCACAGATTCTCATCAACATCGCAGCGTATATCCTCCCTTGCAATGCAACGAGGGAAGAAACGGCATGCATGTCGCAACCATCCCCTACACTGATCTCCTGTAATATCCTCACAGGCAGCGCCCATAGCATGGAGCAGGGACCTCTGATCTTGAGCCTGATGCTCATACACTTTCCACCTCTAAGCGGAGAAAAACTCCTCAATAGGATTGAGGAAAGGAGAGTAAGCTGGTAGGAACACCATATCCATCCTTGGATGAGCAGTGAACCAGGCCCTGATAAGCAGGCCACAGTGGAAATTCACATTGTCCCATACAATTATATATTGTGGCTGGTGAGGCCCTATGTGACCTCTCTCATTTTCAGGGATCAAATCCAAATGAAGGCAGTCCAAGAAGATGAGGAGCTTCTGTGTACTGTATGGGCCAAGACTGGGGATGTGAGTGGCCACACCATTCTCAGAAATGGCAGCACACATAGTTATATTGCCCCCTCACTGGCCTGGGACATCCACCGTGGCCCGGTGGCCAATAAAATTACGGCCACGTCTTCGGCCCTTGGCCAGGTTGAAGCCAGCCTCATCCACATACACGAGTATGTGAGAGGTCTCGTTTCCTTCCAATGCCATTATTCTCTACAATAGAGTAAAAAAAGAAAACATCAAATCAGTCATACAGAAGAGTCATACACTACAGTTACAGACAGTTACATAGGAATGTTCTATGTTCTACACAAGTTCAATTTACTACTGGCCAGTATTCCAGTGGTTCCAAACCTGGGGTACATTTACCCTATGCAGAGATACTACAGGGGGTATTTGACAGAAAGGGGAAAAATTATCAACGAGTAGACTTACTGAAATGTTACAGTAAAAACCACAGTATTAGATTTACATGGGAGGCACTACTGTATTTGCAGCTCTTTGACCCTTTGTCTTACTGTATTGTATGTTATATTCTTCAAAATAAGGATTATAATGATAATTGCATCACACAGTAAGCTGCAGTTTTTAGGAAAAATGTTTATGAATTAGATACGTAAATCAAATACTTTCATACCTGGATTACCTGGATTCAGAAATCAGGTAAAGTGGGTACTGAAACAAATACATTTTGGGAACCACTGCTTATGGTAATTGTAAAAAGGTTATCTTGATGGACAACCAGTGACTAACTTACATGTACATACTGATACCGCAGCTCTTTCACTCTGTCAGAGGTCCTCTCAAATGGTACCCTGTAAATTTACTTCATTGTCATCTGATGCTTCTTCAATATGCGGGCTATTGTGGAGATGCTTATAGAGTTGACATTTTGGAATATGGCATTGTCTTGTAGGATTGCAGTGCGGATCTGTCTCAATGTGATGGCATTATTTGCAAACACCATGTTACAGATCACTTGTTCTTGTTGTTCATTAAGAAGTTTTCCTCGGCCACCCGTGCCAGGTTGTTGCCCAATCCTAGACATAGAATTCAAAAGGACAACACTCCATTTGTAATTTATATCTTATATATTCCGTACAGAATGGGTTACCAATGTAATCGTATTGTTGTTTTACTTACAGTAACTTTACCACAATTCTAATGCATCACTGCACAGTGACTGGAATACTACTGTAAACTGTATCATCAATATTGTAGAAAATAAACTATTCCATACCATTCCATAGTTTATTTTCTACAATATTTTTCTTGTCATTGTTAGTATCATAGGTAACATCCCACTGAGGTAAGATATTGTAATACTGTAGGCCTATCTCACACACACACACACACACACTAAATGAATATGTAAATGAGTAAATAAACATATTTGTTGCTCTATGCACAGTGTCCTGTCCTATACATTATATAATTCTATCATTGACTGACTACATACCTGTTTTCCCTGTGAAAGGTTTGGACTGTAGAGCGAGGCACATTAGGCTGCACTCGGCGACCTGCCTCCGCCATTGTGAGGCCATGGTTGATGACATGGTCTAAAATTGTGGCCCGAACTTCATCAGGGACAGTATGGTGTCTTCGTGCTCTTTGGCCTCTTCCCCCTATTCCACCACCACGCACCCTTACTCCTCCTCCTCTTCTTCTTCCTCTTCCTCGAGCAGGCAGTTGCCCTTGTTCATTTACTTGGCCAGGTGCCTCCATGTTCAGAAATTGTACTGGTCCTGCATGGTCAAGCTCTATATATACATGTTTGGCAGCATTCACAATCATGGATAGCACCTGTTTAGTAACTAAACATACTGTTTGATTGTTCATCTGAAACCAACTCCAACTCCTCCTTCGTTAGTCAAGTTCTAGGTGCGCCTGGCTGTCAATTGCTGTAATCATTTTATCAAATGTTCCAAGAGATTCATATATGGTATTCATGGTATTATGGTCCTGAATAATTTTGACAATTGAACAGACTATTGTGCATGTGATGACTTAAACAATGAAATGACGCTGACACGTTTTGGAGAGAACAATCATTAGACTGAGAATTGACAATCAGTTTAGATCAACAAGATCTATTCACTTGGAATTTGTGCTAAATGTAGGCTACTTGTACTTAATCATATGAAAGATGTACTAAGACATTGAGACATGTACTGAGACATTTGCAATTTGATGAAATGAATGAGAAATTCAATTCAGTTGTGAACAATTGCAAGTGGTTTGGAGATTTGTCCATGTTGTTTTGAGAATGTCATTTCTGTTTCAAGAAATGAGCCAAAACAATGGAGAAAAACTGTAACTCTTACAGGAGAGAATTTCCCTTACTAGGGGTAGATTTCATCTCACTTCTTGTTGTCTCCTTCCGTTTGCAAGTAGGAGTTGTTTGTAAGTTGGATGTTGGAAAGTAGGGGCCTGCCCTATATACTCTGCAGAAATTGTGGCCTAAGGTGTTGGTGTTGCCACAACACTGTAAGCCCTCACAGGGCTCTGCTGTGAAGTATTAGATCAAGAATTGTAATTACATGCCCCTGTTGAACAGGGGCAGAAAAATTGGGCCTTTGGTGATGGTGGTGGTGCTGATGCCACAACACTGTAAGTCCTCACAGTTACTCTTGGTGGGCTCTGGAACGGCCCTGCTGTGAAATATAAGATCAAGAATTGTAATTACATGCACCTGTTGAACAGAGGCAGAAAAATTGGGGCTTAGGCACTGGTGCTGGTGCCACAACACTGCAACCCCTCACAGATACTCTAGTTGGAGCGCAGGAACGAGTCCTGCTGCAAAGAATTGCATCAAAAATTGTAATTACATGCCCCTGTTAAACAGGGGCTGAAAAATTGGGCCTTAGGCACTGGTGCTGGTGCCACAACACTGCAACCCCTCACAGATACTCTAGTTGGAGCGCAGGAACGAGCCCTGCTGCAAAGAATTGCATCAAAAATTGTAATTACACGCCCCTGTTAAACAGGGGCTGAAAAATTGGGCCTTAGCCACTGGTGGGGGCACCCAGAAACAAAAATATTCTAACAATTGAGGAAGAAGAGGATAGTCACTCAGCATAACAGGATAGTCACTCAGCATCAGCATAGGCAGTCTTGAAGGGATCTGAATTTTCAAAAAAATGTATTCGGCTACATCAGCATCATGTGCTTGGTATCTGGTGGTGATCCAAGACCGATCCATTTTTATGAAGATCAGTCGATCGACCAAGTCGGTTACAAAGCCTCCAGCAGCACTGAATGTGTGTTCTGAAAGAACGCTGGATGCAGGACAGGCCAGTAGCTCAATTGCATACTGTGCAAGCTCTGGCCAGTGATCCATCCTCAAGACCCAGTAACCCAGAGGATTTTCAGTGGGAAAGGTGTCCAAGTCAGATCTTGCCCCTAGGTATTCCAGCACCATGTAAAACAGACACTGGCGATGGTTGCTAGAACCGATCATACCTTGGGGCTGCGGACTAAAAAATTGTCTGAACGCATCGGTCAGACGGCCACCTTCTCCACCGCTTTTTCTTCGACTGACCGAAGCCTCAGCAATAAGTTGTCCAGGAACAGCAGTTTGTAACCTCCCAGTCTCTGGGAACGTGTTGCACAGACCTTTCTGCAAGGCCTCCCGAAGATGTTTCATCCTCTGTTCCCTCTGTGAAGGCAAGATAAGGTCTGCAACCTTACCATTGGAACGTGGATCAAGGAGGGTTGCCAGCCAGTAACGATCCCCCTCCTTGATACCACGAATTTGAGGGTCCTTCCGCAGGCTTTGCAGGATCAGGGAGGCCATGCAGCATAGGTTTGCTGAGGCATTCGGTCCGGAGTCCTCTGGGTCACTAAGGACGACATGATCCACAGCCACCTCCTCCCAGCCACGTATAAGTCCATGGGTTTCTTGGGACTGTAAATGATCCCTTGAAGACTGCTGCTGGTGCTGAGTGCCAGGCTCCACCTCCATGTTGACACAATCCTCCTACTCCTCGTCCTCTTCCTGTGTGATCGGCGGGCATGCAGGAACACTGTCTGGATAAAAGGGCCCTTGAGAGCTAAGGAAGTTCTCCTCTTTCTGCCTCTGTTCTGCCTCAAGTGCCCTGTCCATTATTCCACGCAGCGTGTGCTCCAACAGGTGGACAAGGCGTACAGTGTCACTGATGCATGCACTGTCACTGCTCACCATCCTCGTGGCCTCCTCAAATGGTGACAGGACAGTGCATGCATCCCTGATCATGGCCCACTGGCGTGGGGAAAAAAAACAAGCTCCCCTGACGCTGTCCTGGTGCCATAGTCGCACAGGTGCTCATTGATGGCCCTCTGCTGCATGTGCAGCCGCTGCAGCATGGCCAACGTTGAGTTCCACCTGGTGGGCATGTCACAGATTAGGCGGTTCTTGGGCAGGTTAAATTCCTTTTGGAAGTCTGCCAGCCGAGCACTGGCATTATATGACCAGCGGAAATGCACACAGACTTTCCTGGCCTGCCTCAGGACATCCTGTAAGCCCGGGTACCTGCTCAAGAACTACTGTTTACACCAAGTTAAGGACGTGAGCCAAACAGGGCACATGGGTCAGTTGTCCCTGTCAGAGGGCAGAGAAGAGGTTGGTGCCATTGTCGCAAACCACCATTCCTGGCTTAAGTTGGTTTGGCGTCAACCACCTCTGAACCTGCCCCTGCAGAGCTGACAGAATCTCTGCCCCAGTGTGGCTCCTGTCCCCCAAGCACACCAGCTCAAGCACCGCATGGCATCTTTTGGACCGCGTACTTGCGTAGCCCCTTGAATGTCTACGGAGCACCGCTGGTTCTGAGGACAAAGCACAGGAAGAGGCCATGGAGGAAGAAGAAGAGGAGGGGGTGGAGGAGAGAGGTGTGTCAGAATCACCAGTAGTGGGATTTTGGAGGCGTGGTGGCGGAACAACCTCCAACACTACTGCACCTTGTCCTGCATCCTTCCCAGCTGCCAGCAGAGTCACCCAATGCGCCGTGAAACTTAGGTAACGTCCCTGTCCATGCCTGCTGGACCATGAGTCAGCAGTAATATGCACCTTACCACTGACCGACCTGTCCAGCAAGGCCAAGACATTGCCTTCCACATGACGGTAGAGAGCCGGAATCGCCTTCTGTGAGAAAAAGTGGCGTTTGGGAACCTGCCACTGAGGAACCACACATTCCACAAACTCACGGAAGGGGGCAGAGTCTACCAACTGAAAAGGTAGCAGTTGAAGTGCTAGAAATTTAGCCAAGCTAACATTCAACTGCTGGGCATGTGGATGGCTGGGAGTGAACTTCTTTCTGCGGTGCAGCAGCTGGAGCAGGGAAATTTGCCTGGTACAATCTGACGTTGGTTGTGACACACCTAATTCTACACCTTCATTCCTCTCAGTGCAGGTCTCAGAGAGGACTGAAGGTATAGTGGGGTTGGAGATCCCAGCTGATGAGGAGCAAGGAGAGATCCTTTTTGTTCTTTGGTGTGGGTCTTTTAGGTACGCTTGCCAACAAACTGCATTGCAGGTCAACATGTGTCTGGTCAAGCATGTGGTGCCCAAGAAGGAGATGCTTTGGTCACGCGAGATACACTTGAGACAAATGTTGCAAATAGCAGCGGTGCGATCTGATGCACTCATCTCAAAAAAGGCCCACACCAAAGAACTTTTGGAATAACACGCAAAGACAGCAGCGCCCTGCACATGCGGAGCTCTGCAGTGTGATGAAGTCAACGTGCTGCCCTTAAACTGGCCCCTGGAGGGCATCCTGCCTCGTTGGTGATGTCCCTCCTCCTCCTCCTCCTCCTCCTCCTCCTCCTCCTCCTCCCCTCTCCTATCAGGCACCCACGTGGAGTCAGTGACCTCATCATTCCCTCCCTCCTCATCAATGGAGCAAAACTGGCAGTATGCTGCAGCAGGGGGAACATGACTGCCAGATTGCTGTCCTTCTTGGGCACCCCCTCTGTCTGGGCTCACGTTACTGCCTTCCTCTAGCTGAGTACCATCATTGGAGCCTTCAAAATGCTGGGCATCCTCCTGGAGCATGTACCCACACGTGTGGTCAAACAGTTCAGGGGACCCCTCAGAAGGACATGGTGGGGCTAGGGAAGGAGTGACTGATGCCATTGAGCTTAGGGAAGAGGCCGCATTGGCAGCTGCTTTGCCAGACAACGTACCCTGAGCCTGGGTGAGAGAGGATGAGGAGGATGAGGATGGCTTGGTCATCCACTCTACTAAGTCTTCCACATGTTGCGGCTCAACACGGCCAGTTGCCAAAAAAAAGGCCAAGCATGTCCCACGGCCACTTGCTGATGAGGATGCACCGTGTCCACGACCAGCACTGTTGCCTCTAGACACAGAGCCTGCTTGCTTTATTGGCTTGTGACTGACTGCCTCTCCTTGTTGGCCTTCCAGACATACTATTAGCCTGCTGTGAGATGTAGCTGCACAAAACTGGGATGTATATACATATATATATATATATATATATATATATATATATATATATACCGATTATACTGCAGCTAGCAGAATCAACTGCCTGCCTGTAGTATTCTTAGTATAAGAACACCTGCACTTGTATTCAGGTAGCTATACTGTAGGTGCAACTGTGCAGGGTACACAGTACAGTAACTGGAAATACGTCAAGAGCCTGCCTGTGCTATTAATAGGATCAGAAGAAGCACACAAGCACCTGGCTTCAGGTAGCTATACTAGAGGTGACACTGTGCAGGGTACACAGTACAGTAACTGGAAATATGCCAAGAGCCTACACAAGCACCTGGCTTCAGGTAGCTATACTGTAGGTGCAACTGTGCAGGGTACACAGTACAGTAACTGGAATACGTGAAGAGCCTACACAAGCACTTGGCTTCAGGTAGCTATACTGTAGGTGCAACTGTGCAGGGTACACAGTACAGTAACTGGAATTACGTGAAGAGCCCACACAAGCACCTGGCTTCAGGTAGCTATACTGTAGGTGCAACTGTGCAGGGTACACAGTACGATAACTGGAAAAACTTCAAGAGCCTACACAAGCACCTGACTTCAGGTAGCTATACTGTAGGTGCAACTGTGCAGGGTACACAGTACAGTAACTGGAAATACTTCAAGAGCCTACACAAGCACTTGGCTTCAGGTAGCTATACTGTAGGTGCAACTGTGCAGGGTACACAGTACAATAACTGGAAATACGTCAAGAGCCCACACAAGCACTTGGCTTCAGGTAGCTATACTGTAGGTGCAACTGTGCAGGGTACACAGTACAGTAACTTGAAATACTTCAAGAGCCTACACAAGCAACTGGCTTCAGGTAGCTATACTGTAGGTGAAACTGTGCAGGGTACACAGTACAGTAACTGGAAATACGTCAAGAGCCTGCCTGTGCTATTAATAGGATCAGAAGAAGCACACAAGCACCTGGCTTCAGGTAGCTATACTGTAGGTGCAACTGTGCAGGGTACACAGTACAGTAACTGGAAATACGTCAAGAGCCTACACAAGCACCTGGCTTCAGGTAGCTATACTGTAGGTGCAACTGTGCAGGGTACACAGTACAGTAACTGGAAATACGTCAAGAGCCTGCCTGTGCTATTAATAGTATCAGAAGAAGCACACAAGCACCTGGCTTCAGGTAGCTATACTGTAGGTGCAATTGTGCAGGGTACACAGTACAGTAACTGGAAATATGCCAATAGCCTACACAAGCACCTGGCTTCAGGTAGCTATACTGTAGGTGCAACTGTGCAGGGTACACAGTACAGTAACTGGAAATACATGAAGAGCCTACACAAGCACCTGGCTTCAGGTAGCTGTACTGTAGGTGCAACTGTGCAGGGTACACAGTACAATAACTGGAAATACTGTAAAAACACCTGACTGCCTGTCAGTATATTAGGAAGAGAAGAACAGGATCTAGCTAAACTGAATATAGTGTATATATATATATATATATATATATATATATATATATATATATATATATATATATACACACACACACAACACCTGGGATGCATATATATACACAATACACTGTAAGTGCAGCTAACTGACTCGACCTGCCTACTCTATCTAACTTAAATCAAATGACACTGTCTCTCTCTCTATCTATCTCTCTCTCAACACCGGAACACACTACACAGGGCCACCGTGCAGGTGGCCTTATATAGTGTGGGGCATGTACTAAACCCCCCTGAGCCATAATTGGCCAAAGCCACCTTGGCTTTGGCCAATTACGCCTCTCTGTACAGACAGCGCTGTGATTGGCCAAGCATGCAGGTCATAGTGCATGCTTTGCCAATCATCAGCCAGCAATGCACTGCGATGCCACAGTGAATTATGGGCCGTGAAGCGCCACTCGAATTTGGTGCGAATGGCCCATAACGTTCGCAATTCGGGAAACGACCGAACACATGAAGTTTGAGTCGAACATGCATTTGACTCGAACACGAAGCTCATCCCTACGCCTTAGTGATATACTCTGAGGTAGAAGCAATGGTAGCAGGCACAATGCCGGATAGACGCAGCAACTCAGATTGCCCAGTGTCATCCGGTCTTTCAGGTGAGGCTATTGCAGCAATGTTCCGTTTAGCCTCTATGGGGCCACTGATGGAACACGTGCCCCTTCTGCAGCACTCCACCGGGAACGCTTCTTGGAAGACATAGCTTGTTGAAGCAAATGGTAACTGGCTTTGTAACACAATACACAAGTTCCTCAGTACCACAATTCCCCCTCGGAAGAATCCTATACAAATGACCTGTTCTTCCAGTCAATGCAACACTTTTTCTTTTTTTAAAAAGCTTCCCACGGCTTGTGCAGCTCTGGGAAGAGAAAACACAGAGCAGCAAAACCATGACCTCTAGAGGGCAAAACAAGCATAGCAAGGAAAACATTTTTTAAAAAGTCAGCCTAGATACAACTGTTGCAGGGGAATATATAATAATTGAACCCTGTTTTTTCACAGGGCCACTTACCACTCCCGCCACAGCACAATAGCCTAGGCCAGAGGTCCAGCCTTCACCCATCGTGGCGGGTTCTGTGACCATGGACCTTCGAGGACTGGGTACCCTTTTAGTATGAGGGTCCACTCCCTTGGACCTGTACAGCACCCTGCAGGAATGCCTTAGCACTGTAGTGTCCAGGATTCCACTATGCAGGGTCCAGAACCCGAAGGTTGATTACAGGCAAAGCCCCTTTGTTAATCCTTTAATCTTCTTTAGGAGGCTCGGGTAACATTTATCTTAGCATAGTAGCTTTTTGAAATGGATCCAATCTGGAAATGTTGTCTCTTGATTCTTAAGAACCTGTGCGGGATTACAGCATGGAAACTCACAGAGAGCTCAAAAGTGACCATCCACCATTTTAGACACTAGCAAAAAAACTAGAGTACTTCCTGTGTGTGAGGGGTTATATAGGGGATCACTTCCTGTTTTTGGTTATCCTACTAGTGTCCATTCACCTATAGGTGGCGCATAACCCAGGTAGTAATGTTATGGCTGCTCTTTGTCCCGTGATGTACGAGAATGAAATACATTCTGCTGCTTCTCCTGTGTACGAGGATACCACATGTGTGGGACCCCAAAAACCAAGCCCCGGCTTTAGGCTTTCTAAGGGTGTAAAATGGTGATTTCACTCCTCACTACCTATCACAGTTTCAGAGGCCCTGAAATGTCAAGACAGCACAACCCCCCCCCCCCCAAATGACCCCATTTTGTAAAGTAAACACCCCAAGGTTTTTGCTAAGAGGCATTTTACAGCTCTAATTTGTTTTTGAAAATGAAGAAAGAAAAGAAACATTTTTTGCTTTTTTCAATTTTCATAGGTAGTAAGGAATGAAAAATAAAAAATTTATGCCCTGGAGGAGCATGCGTGGAGACTCCTAAGATGGCCAGATAAGCACGGAGCTCCGCACTGCACCGGCCACACAGCCCGCATCACCGCAGAGCAAAGCTTGAAGGATGCCCAACAGCAAAGGAACAGGAACAAAGAGGAGACCCCGTGTACCAGTACATGCCGAAAGGGACCAGAAGGGACCGCCAGGAGAGCTCTAGGACCCCGGTTTGAGTCCCTGGAATACCAGGGCAAATCCAAGATGGCGGCCGCATCTCAGACACAAGACCAGGCCGCAGAAGACTCCAAAGCAGCCAGGCAAGTGCTGACACCAACAACCCTTTCCTACACCCCCAGATGCCAGGCACTGTACAAAATGCCCACACTCCATCCCCAGCCTTCACAGTGTCGCTCATAGAGTGCTCCATGGGGTCCTATGGGCTATCCCCACTGGAATTAACCCCTGCACACCCAGACCCCAGCCCAGCCCTGGGTGAACCAGCCCTGGGTGTCACTTTTAATGTCTCTGACCTCTTCTCCAATATTTCAGAGCTGCTGGATAAGGGACTGACACAAACGGGTAACAGGAACACTGGAGACATCCGGTCAGATTTCCAGAACCTGGGCTCAAGAATAGAAACCATCGAACATAAACTGGACATTACTATATATAGAGCCAACCAAAATACGGATCATATACACTTTCTCCAGGAACAACTTGATACTGCCCATGCCCAGATCGGCAACCTCGAGAATCAATCGAGGAGGGACAATTTTAGGATCAGAGGGCTCCCTGAATCCATTACTGATATTCTGTCAGCAGTACAGGACGTTCTCAAAACCCTCATCCCCTCTATTCCGGCACACAAACTGGAACTGGATAGAGCCCACAGATCCCTAGGACCACCCAGGAAGAACGGGTCTCCCAGGGACATAGTGGTGAAACCCCACTTTTATTCCATCAAAGAAGAATTGATGAAGAGATCCCTTAAACAAGACCAGCTAAAGTTCCAGGGACACGCTATCCAGATATTCGCAGACATTTCCCCATTCACTATACAAAAAAATGAGATCCCTAAAGCCCCTCCTTGTCACCCTTACTAAGAGGGACATCAAATATCAATGGGCATTCCCCTTTCCCATAAAATTCTCCCATAAGGGTAAACAACACGCAATTCACAGCTTCCCGGATGGTGAATGATTGCTGCGAGACCTCAAACTCATCACCCAGTAGTCTGCGATGGACACTTCAAATATGCAGCAAGGGTCAGCCAAGTGTCCCACCCCAATGAGCCCCACCTCACCACTATGGGGAAAAGCCAAGCCCAAGAGAGTCAGGGACAATCTACCGACCTGACTCGAGAGCCTTCGATCCAATTGGTTCCTTCTAGCCAGGCCAGACTCCCAGCCTGAGAACTCTTAGTTTTCGAGGGTGAACCTCGACACCCGTTCTCATAATTGTTGTTGACAAGTTTAGGGTGTTTGCCCCAGTTTCCCCTACAGCAACAGACCGATGCTCCAAACCTCCCCTATCAACCACATTACCCCTCACCCATTCCGCCTTTTTCACCTAGACCTTCCAGTCTGAGCAAACAATGGGGTGACCTGTAGTTTCGATTCTGCACGTTTATGTTAAAGTTTTTTTATAGAGCTGTTCAGGGCCGGGGCAGCCGCCTTGCGCCTCCTCCTACCACTTGTATATGCTGTTCCCGATTCTGAGTGGTGGAAAAATAGCCCTGATTACGGGCTATAAAAAAATATTTGTTTTGAATGAAAGAAGGGAGCCTCTCCCCTCCTTTCATTCCGGGCCAGTTATTAGCTCCAATGTTCCAATGCTACTAAAATCATACTTTCTCTTCTCTGAACTCTTCTCTTTTTCAGCCAGCCTGCTGATGCTACCTCGGTGCGAAGCGACCATGGCGGCCCCAACAGCCCCATTAAAAAACAACTGTTCCTTAACTCCCCTCCGGGACAAGGTAGGTGACCATAGAATGAATGGCTATCACTTCTGTCTGCTCCATGGCTACTGACAATAGAGCAACTCCTCCCCTATGAATAATCTTTCATAATGCACAGGGGTTAAATTCACCCTTGAAAAGATGAAAAGCCTTTCAGGCATACTGTTACCACCACATTGACGTAGTCCTTCTACAGGAAACCCATTTCCCGGCACAGTACACCCCCTCGTTCCTTCATGCACATTCCCCCCAGTTTTTCCTGGCAAATGCCGAGGACAAAACAAAGGAAGTGGCGATCTTAATATCCAAACACTGCAAATTTACCCAGCAGTTGGAACACAGAGACCCGGAGGTAAGATTCCTCCAGGTAAAAGGAACTCTAGATGATCTTCAATATTCTTTCATATCATACTATGCCCCTTAATAGAGGACAGACGAAATTCTTTCAGCAGATGTTTCAAACCCTAAGACCTCTAAGGAGAGCATCACAATCCTTGGAGGTGACTCCAATACGGATTTTGACTCAGGCCTTGACAAAACTAAACCCTTCAAAACACAACTTGCTGGGCCCAGTAAAGCTAGTGTTCAGTTAGCGAAATTGATCTTCCAATAAGGCTTAGCGGACATATGGAGGGAATTAAACCATACCAATCGGGACTTTACGCATTTTTCAAACCCATACCAGTCATACTAGAGAATTGACAATATCCTGCTCTTCATACGTCGCATCCCGTTAGCCATCAAATTCACCATTATGGATGCGGCCTGGTCGGACTATTCAATGGTTCTATTAGCAATGCATAGAGACGCACCTAGACAACAAACTTCCCACTGGACGCTAAACCAATCCATCCTGAGCGATCCCATTAGAGTCACAGAAATACAACGGGCTTTGCAGGAATACTTCCGCCTTAGTGATGCAGAGGATATTTCAGTAGAGACACTCTGGGCGGCCCACAAGGTGACAATTCGGGGCAAGCTCATGCAGATAGCTTCTCAACAGAAAAGCTAAAGTTTGGGAGAAATAGAGAGGCTTGAGAAAGAATTCACTAGTTTAAGCAAACAACACAAAAAAGACCCCACGAGTGTTCCCATAGGCTCTAAACTTAGCTCTGACGATAAAAGCCGATAAAAACATTAGATGGACGGGGGCCAAGTTCTACCAGCGCAGGGATAAAATAGGGCCATGCTTGCCTCAAAACCCTCCCCAAGACATAAATTGTACTCACTACCGAAAATTAGACAAGCAGATGGCACCCTCACCCTGAATCCACAGTGCATAATGCAGGTCTTCAAGGACTATTACACTGATCTATACAGAGCAGGTACAAACACGAATTTGACACAAATAGAGCCATTCCTGGGTGATTTACACCTCCCATCTTTAGGTGAAAACCACAGAGAAGAACTAGAAGCACCCATCACATCCGAGGAGGTTGCGGAGGTTATCAAAAATCTGAAAGGGGGAATGGGGCCGGGGCCAGATGGCTTCTCAACGCCTTACTATAAAGCATTTGCTGATATCCTAACCCCATACCTTACTAGATTCTTCAACTCAAAGCTGAATGGAACCCCATTAGGAAACCAAATAAATTTGGCATACATCTCTGTAATACCCAAGCCCGAAAAA
This sequence comes from Lithobates clamitans, assembly GCA_037952925.1. Lineage (NCBI taxonomy): Eukaryota > Metazoa > Chordata > Amphibia > Anura > Ranidae > Lithobates > Lithobates clamitans. Next base: position 774,928 of record JBBGZY010001141.1, read on the forward strand.
GATGCAGGGATAGTAGGAAACTACAGATCCATTTCATTAATCAATAATGATTTAATAATCCTAACCAAAGTCTTCGCAAACCATGTAGCGGCATTTATAAGTCAATATATTCATAAGGACCAGGTAGGATTTATACCAGGACGGCAGGGCCCTGAGCAGGTGCTAAGAGCTGTAGACCTAATCTGAATAGTGCAGTCGGGTTGGGAGGGGGGAACCAGGCAAAAGGGTATGCTCTTATCATTGGACCTTCAGAAGGCCTTCAATTCAGTTTCCTGGACATATCTGTTTGCGGTTTTGCGATGCTAGGGTTTCGGTCCGAACTTTATAGGGATCCTGGTAGCTTTGTACTCTCTGCCAGAAGCCACAGTTAGGCTACAGGGGTTCCACTCAAACCCAATTAGGGTAGCCAGGGGCACACACTAAGGTTGTCTGCTGTCTCCCCTGATATTTTCCATGATGATTGAATCATTGGCGATAGCTATTCGCACACACCCAGATATCGGGGGAGTACAGTGTGGCCGATCAACCCACAAATGCGCCCTGTTCACGGACGATTTTCTGCTCTTCATAACCTCTCCAACCACCTTTCTCCTCAACTTGTGTCACCTACTAAATAAATTCACTACTATATCAGGTCTAAAAGTGAATATGGCCAAATCTCAAGCGTTAAATGTATCACTACCACACTCCCTTGTCTCCCAACTACAGGATACCTTCAAATTTGAATTGAGTCACACCTCCATCAAATACTTGGGGCTAAACCTCACACCTGAGGTCAAACACCTATACTAAGCAAATTACCCCCCAATCTACAAAAAGCTAGAATCCGATCTCAGGAATTGGGCTTCACATAAAATGGCATGGATGGGCAGAATTAACTCTGTCAAGATGACCCTCCTACCTAGGTTGCTATATTTATTTTGCTCCCTCCCTATCCCGATCTAAAGTGACCACCTTAAAACCTTTCAGGGAAAGATCACCAAATTCATTTGGAACAAGAAAGATCCCCACTTCTCACAACACAACTTATTCAACCTTTCCACACAGGGAGGGCTAGGCCTGCCAAACCTCATATGGTACTACCAGGCTGCACGATTAGCACAACTATCCACCATCTACTTCAAAGTTGAAAAACTGGATTGGGTGGCTATAAAGAGACAGGAAGTACCTAAATTTACCCTAGACTTCCTGCTATGGTGCCCATCCAAAAGCAGACCCCCTATCCTATCCCTGACCCTTTCACACTCACTCTCCTTGTGGGACTCGTTGAGAAAGCTTCCCTCCCTGGTCTCTGATACTCAACCACTAGCCCATATATTTAATAATCCTCTATTTATACCGGGCATGAAAATCAAAGCCTTCAAATGGTGGCTAGACAAGGGGGTGTACCGCATCAGACATTTATATTCCAGCACAGGCCCATTACCCCTTAGACACTTCGAAAAGGAGCTAGAGCTCCCCATCACTGAAAAATTAAGGTTCCACCAAAACTCCCATTTCATTAATTCCATATGTGAAAACAAACCAAACCCCCCTATGTTCACAGATTATGAATGCTGGTGCGGTCAGGCCAGAGGGGAGGGATTTATATAATCTATTCCTCACTCGTAAGGAATGCCAACAAATTACTTTATATGCTAGCTTGGGAAAAAGACCCCCAGATCACATGGGAATTGGAGGATTAGCACAAGTCCTTTGCCCGATCAATTAAAGGCATTTTCAATGCCTCACTCATGGAAGCCAATATTAAAATTTCTACAAGATGGTATCTGGTCCTGACCAGATTAGCATCCATGTTTCAATCCTCCTCACCTTTATGCTTCAGAGGATGCCAGAGTTTAGGTATTATTCTACACATCTGGTGGGAATACCCAAAACTCAGAGTGTTTTGGAACAATATCTTCCACCTCATTCACAAGGTCACGGGCTGTGCAATCCCCCAAACACCATCAATAGCCTTGCTTAACGGATTTATCCCGAGTATCCCTAAACTCACTCGCAAATTGATCTTGTTCATCCTGACAGGAGCAAAAATTGCTATAGCCAAAGCCTGGAAACAAACCAAGGTCTCTCTATTGTCCACAAAAAGAAAGTTTTCTTTGATAATGGCCCATGAAAAAATGGTAAGCACCATATTGGACACAACCAGTTGAAGTGATATGGGAACCTTGGGCCCATCTCATGGACATTTCCCTGATACCTGGCAACAATGGTTGCTAAACACTGGGGCTGACATCTCACAGGCTGGTAACTCTTTCTCTTCTCTTTCCAATCTCTAATCTCTTCTTTACCCACTGTGTGTACTCTCAATTGTAGGACACCGGCTACTAACCTCATGATAGAGCCCTTATGACCTGCAAAGGGTCAACAATTACCCGGGTCCAAATTTATTATGGAAGTCGAGGTGCATTACGGGACTGGTCTCCTTGTGGACTTGAGACACCTAGGACTTTTCGCTAGGAAAACTTTATAGGACTGAAATAGATATGAGTGGGAGGTGCTTCCGCTCTACATTGGACACAGCGTGATCCCTCTAGAGGTGTCCGGAGCGAGGAGAGGCAACAAAGGCCTCCTAACTTGGACTGCATACTATGCTCCTGTGAGTTACCATTAGAAAGCGAAGTAGGCTCTTACCTAAGCCTGCTACTCATAGCTGTTTCACCTGTATGTCAATATGAAGATCAAGGTTTGACAATGTGACCTCAACGTTGATATCTCTGTTATGTTGATTTTCTGAAAAACCAATAAAATTTAAATGATAAAAAAATGTACCCCCTTAGAAAGCCTGAAGGCGGTGCTTGGTTTTCGGGGTCCTGTACGTGGCTAGACTGCCACAAAGTCCCACACATGTGGTATCCCTCTGCTCAGGAGAAGCAGCAGAATGTATTTTTGTGTGTAATTTCACATATACTATGGCATGTTTGAGCAATATATCATTTAGTGACAACTTTGTGAAAAAAAAAAAAATATTGTCATATTCTCAAAACTTGTGGCAAAATATAAAATATTCCATGGACTCAACATGTCTCTCAGAAAATAGCTTGGGGTGTCTACTTTCCAAATTGGGGTCATTTGGGGGGGTTTTGTGCTATCTGGGCATTTCATGCCCTACGAAACTGTGTAAGGTAGTGAGGAGTGAAATCAAAAATTTACGCCCTTAGAAAGCCTGAAGGCGGTGCTTGGTTTTCAGGGTCCTGTATGCGGCTAGACCACAAAAAAGTCCCACACATGTGGTATCCCTCTGCTCAGGAGAAGCAGCAGAATGTATTTTTGTGTGTAATTTCACATATACTATGGTATGTTTGAGCAATATATCATTTAGTGACAACTTTGTGAAAAAAAAAAATATTGTCATATTCTCAAAACTTGTGGCAAAATTCAAAATATTCCATGGACTCAACATGTCTCTCAGAAAATAGCTTGGGGTGTCTACTTTCCAAATTGGGGTCATTTGGGGGGGGGTTTGTGCTATCTGGGCATTTCATGCCCTACGAAACTGTGTAAGGTAGTGAGGAGTGAAATCAAAAATTTACGCCCATAGAAAGCCTGAAGGCGGTGCTTGGTTTTCAGGGTTCTGTATGCGGCTAGACTGCAAAAAAGTCCCACATATTTGGTATCCCTGTACTCAGGTGAAGCAGCAAAATGTATTTTGGGGTGTAATTTCACATATGCCCATGGCATGTTTGAGCAATACAAACAAAAAACTAAAATATTCAATGTGCTCAACAAGCCTCTCAGCAAATTCCCTGGGGTGTCTTTTTACCCGAGACATGTGGCTGAATGCTTTTTGGCCTAAATGTATGAATACAATTGAGTTTATTGAATTTTTTTATAACAAAGGGTAGAAAACATCATTTTTTTTCAAAATTTTCGGGCTTTTTTCATTTATATCGCAAAAAATAAAACCACAGATGTATTTAAATACCACCAAAAGAAAGCTCTATTTGTGGGAAAAACAGGACGCAAATTTAGTTTGGGTAGAGCATTGCATGACAGCGCAATTACCAGTTAAAGCAGTGCAGCACCAAATTGTAAAAAGTGATCTGGTCAAGAAGGGGGTAAAACCTTCCGGGGCTGAAGTGCTTAAATACAAGCTGACACACTCTGTTTGCAGCAGACTGAGAGGTTGAGCTCACAGCTTGGAGTCTTGGACCAATGGTAAAGTACCATTGGTCCCAGCTATCCAATAAAAATGCTGCAGTGAAGGCATGCCTCTCACTGCAGTGTCTTAGAAGGGGCATGTATCTAAAAGACAAATGCTCCCTTCCAGCCCAGCCCTCTTAACTACAAGGAAAAAACATGGGTTTATGGGTATAAGATTTACCAACAATCCCACGTTTTTCTCACACATTTAAGAGGAAGAATGAGAATCTGCTGCCCGCTGAAAAGGTACTGTTATAATCAAGCTAAATCATATATTTATATGCTATATGTTATAACATAATAATGTATTATTTATATATTTACTGTGAAATTACTGGTTGGAAGTTACAACTTCAAACTTCAGTAATTTGTCCGTTAAGCCACCTGCTTGAGTACAGATTTTTAAAATATAGTAAATTACCTTAAAAACAAAATATAATAATTATTTGTATATTACTTATGGTAATTAACCCCTTGCCACCCAGGCCGATTCTGACACTTCTCTTCTACATGTAAAAATCATATTTTTTTTGCTAGAAAATTACTCAGAACCCCCAAACATTATATATATTGTTTTAGCAGACACCCTATGGAATAAAATGGTGGTGGTTGCAACTTTTTATGTCACACGGTATTTGCGCAGCAATTTTTTTAAACACTTTTTTTGTTATGCTTTTTTTCTATTACAAGAGATGTTTACATTCATTGTAATAGGAATAAAAGTGACACTTTTTTTTAAAGAACAGTGTAAAAATAAAAAAGTTAAATAAATAAGAAGAAAAAAATATTTTTTTAAGGCGCCCCATCCTGACGAGCTTGCATGTAGAAGCGAACGCATACGTGAGTAGCGCATATGAAAACAATGTTCAAACCACACATGTAAGGTATCAGGATGATTGTTAAAACAAGAGTAATAATTCTAGCCCTAGACCTCCTTTGTAACAAAACATGAAACCTGTAGAATTTTTTAAACGTCGCCTATGGAGATTTTTAAGGGTAAAAGTGTGTCGCCATTCCACGAGCGGACGCAATTTTGAAGTGTGACATGTTGGGTATCAATTTACTCGGTATAACACCATCTTTCACAGTATAAAAAAAAATTGGGATAACTTTACTGTTGTTTAATTTTCTAATTCAAAAAAGTGTATTTTTTCCAAAAAAAGTGCGCTTGTAAGACCGCTGGGCAAATACGGTGTGACAGAAAGTATTGCAACTACAGCCATTTTATTCTCTAGCTTTTTAGAAAAAATATAGAATGTTTAGGGGTTCTAAGTAATTTTCTAGCAAAAAAAAAATGATTTTAACTTGTAAACAACAAGTTTGAAAAATAGGCTCGGTCCTTAAGTGGTTAAAATTGCGTACACTTGGACACATAGGAGACGCTTTAAAAATTTTTACAGGTTACATGTTCAGAGTTACAGAGGAGGTCTAGTGCTAGAATTATTGCTCTCACTCTAACGATCGCGACATATGTAACCTGTGTGTATATGGTTTTGATACTAGCCAGTGTCTCACCAGCCACTAATCTTACTGCATGTCCCTGATATATGCATGTATTTTGGAGGTGCACTGAATATTTTTTATTTATTTTTTTGCACCTTTGAACACTTAATGGCTTTGGATGAATTATATTGTTTTATCAGTTAGCATTATTAACACTGCTGCCACCTGAACTGGTCATGCCTCTGCCTGCCACCTGAACTGGCCATGCCTTTGCCTGCCACATGACCTTGCCATAACTTTGCCTCTTTGCCTGCCACATGACCTTGCCATGCCTTTGCCTGCCATCTGGACTGGTCATGCCTATGCCTGTTACCTGAACTGCCTGCTAAACCTTGGACTGTACTGAACCATGTTCATACTTTTCCATATCTGTCTGCTGCCTGGACAATTCCTGGACATTTCCTTTGGCTGTCTGGACAAATGCTTTGGCTGCTCTGGAACGGTATTCCTGCCTGCTAAAACCACAGGTGAGCTTTTTTTTCACCTTTTGCTCAGCAGATTGTATTTTGGGGTGTAATTCTTGGTTTGTACATGCTATGTGTTAGAAGCCTGGAGGTGCTACTTGCATGTTGGGCCTCTGTATGTGGCCAGGTAGTGGAAAAGTCTCACACATGGGGTATCGCCATACTCAGGACGAGTAGCAGAATGTATTTTGGGGTGTCATTTTGGCTATGTACATGCTATGTGTAAGAAAGATCTTCTAAATCGACAACTTTGTGAGAAAAAAAATAGGTTTTTATTTTCTTTCCACATTTTCCAAAAACTTGTGGAAAGAAATGACATGTTCAAAAGACTCATTATGCCTCATAGAATATACATTGGGTTGTTTTCTTTTCAAAATTGGGTCATTTGTGGGAAATCCCATTGTCCTGGTGCTCCAGGGCCTTCAAAAATGTGAAGAATGTATTTTGGGGTGTAATTGCAATTATGCCTGCACCGTGTGTGAGAAATAACTTGTAAATATGACAATTTAGTGAAGAAAAAAATATCTATATTTCTTAATTTTCCAAAGCATTGTGGGGAAAAAATTTCAACTTCAAAAAATTCACTATGTACCACTTCACCTACATCCGATTACGCCACTACCTGAATACTTTACCCCTCCCCCTCTACAATATTCACCCTAAGACCTGGGAATACCTCACCAACACAGCCACTAAAACCAGAGGTATCTCTTACTTCTATAACATTCTTCACAACAAACGCACCTTCCACAAACTAAAATCCCACCAAAGTTGGGAAAATGACCTTGCCCATGCTTTTACGGACAACCAATGGCACCTTGCCCTCAAAGCTACATACACGGCCACTAAATGCGCGGCCCTATGGGAACTCACGCAGAAAATCACACTACGTTGGTATCTCACCCCAGCCAGAATAAAATCCTTTAATCCAAGAATCCCCAACATATGCTGGAGATGCCACTCTTCTTCTAGTGACATACTACATATATTCTGGACATGTACTAAAATACATAAATACTGGGAAAACATTTTCGGTTTAATCTCGAACATAACCCACATTAAAATTCCTCCCTCCCCAGCACTGGTGATACTTAACCTAACTATAGAGTCCATGCCATACTCATTCAGACTAGTGGTTACTCATATCCTCCTGGCAGCAAGACTCAACATAACCAGACACTGGAAATCTGACAACCTCCAGACATTAGCCCAAGTCATTGACTTAGTAGCCCTTCACTACAGCCATGAGATCACAACAGCTACGTACACTGGCCAGGCGACGAAAATACACAGGAACTGGCAACCATGGACTAACTGGACTACACACTGCGCAACCCACATACCTAAACAATAATGCCGCGTACACACGAGCGGACTTTACGGCGGACTTTGCCCGGCGGACTTTTCGTCGGACTTTGTTTGCTCCTTGCGCCGGACTTAAAAACGAACGGACTTGGCCACACATGGTCACTGCAAAAGTCCGCTGGTTTTGAACGCGGTGACGTATAGCACGTACGACGGGACTAGAAAAAGGAAGTCCAAGCCCCACTCCGGCACCCTTTGGGCTCCTTCTGCTAATCTCGTGTTAGTAGAAGTTTGGTTAGAGACGATTCGCGCTTTTCACACTTCAGCTTATTTCGTTCGTTTTCTGCGGTTCAGTTTGTGCTTGTGAGGTTTGTATCTGCTTTTCAGTGCGTGTTGGTCAGTTCATAACCTGCCTTGCAGGCCGTTCTGCTCCGCTCGTTCCTGATTTTCAGGTCGTTCTTCATAGGCCTTGCTGTTCTTCAGTGCGTTTGTTATAAGTTTGTTTGTTTGAGCAGCCGACCGTTTTGAAGCCATGTCGAGTGGACGTTCTCGTTCTCGAGTTCGTGCTGTGTGGGGACTTGGTGTTGGGGTTAATACTTTGACCCGAGTCCAGTCCATGAACAGGGTGAGGAGGAGTTCATGGACCAAGAATTGGTTGCGCCAGCGTGACCAGTTCTGTCATATGCCTTTGCTCCGTGAGCTCCGTGAGAATAATCCTGATGATTTCAGGAATTTTCTCAGGATGACGGACCCCATCTTTGAGCGTCTGCTGGCTATGCTGACCCCCTATATCAGCAGGCAGGATACCTGCATGAGGCAAGCCATCAGTGCGGAGCAGAGGCTAGTTGCCACGTTACGTTACTTGGCGACAGGGAGAAGTCTTCAGGACTTAAAGTTCTCGACAGGCATCTCCCCCCAGGCTCTGGGGATCATAATCCCAGAGACCTGTTCTGCTATTATTCAGGTCCTGCAGAAGGAATATATGAAGGTAAGTTTTATCCTTTAACATTACATGATATGTATTAACTGTTTTTGGATGTATTGTAGAACTGTCCTCTTTACCTAATTGCCATGCTTTCAATCTGCTGTGAATGTCCCCTTTATCTTTGTGCATGCCTATTTTAATCATTTATTGCCCTATACATGCCTAATTTATGTCATTAACCTCCCCACCATGCTATGCTGGGTCCATTTTTATCTCTAGCCTATAGTCCATTGAACAATGTATATTGTCTGCTCCATTGTCTTGTTTGTCCCTCCCCCACCCCACAAATGTTTGAGCCAGTCAGGTGTGTTTGTTAACCTAATTAGAACCCCTCCCCCACCCCACAAATGTTTGAGCCAGTCAGGTGTGTTTGTTAACCTAATTAGAACCCCTCCCCCACCCCACAAATGTTTCAGCCAGTCAGGTGTGTTTGTTAACCTAATTAGAACCCCTCCCCCACCCCACAAATGTTTGAGCCAGTCAGGTGTGTTTGTTAACCTAATTAGAACCCCTCCCCCACCCCACAAATGTTTCAGCCAGTCAGGTGTGTTTGTTAACCTAATTAGAACCCCTCCCCCCACATTCAAATGTATCAATGGGCCATCATAGGGGGTGAGTAATCTTATAAGTGTGCCTTATGTTTTTCAACATTTCAATTACAAACACACATATTCATAATATTTGACTGCTGTTGTTTACTAATGTTTTTGTGTAATCTGATATACAATTTTTGTTATTAAAGTCCTTATCTTATTTTTTTTGCACTCCACAGTTTCCTACAAGTCCACAGGAATGGCAGACTGTGGCCTCCCAGTTCGCTGACCGTTGGGACTTTCCCAACTGTGTAGGGGCGATTGACGGGAAGCACGTCCGGATTGTGCCACCACCGCATTCGGGGTCTTATTTCTTTAACTACAAGGGGTTCCATAGTGTAGTTTTGATGGCGGTGGTCTCGGCACATTTGGAGTTTATGTTTGTGGATGTGGGGAAGAACGGCCGGATGTCTGATGGAGGAGTCTTTGCACAGACCGAGCTGTGCCATCGTCTCCAGACCGGTGGCCTGGAATTGCCACCTGATGACGATAATGTGGATGGACTCCCCTCAGTTTTTATTGCTGATGAAGCATTTGTTCTCTGTGAGAACTTGATGAGGCCGTTCCCCCAAAGGACACTCACCCCTGAGAGGAGGGTATTTAATTATCGGCTGGCCAGAGCAAGAAGGGTTGTGGAGAATGCCTTTGGTATTCTGGCCAGCCGGTTCCGTATCTTCCTTACGGCTATTAATTTGGCGGACTATAAAATCAACCACGTCATCCTTGCTTGCTGCATCTTGCATAACTTTTTAAGGAGACATTCAGCTACATATCTATCCTCTGTTGGGCCTGAGCCCAGACTGGAAGAGGCTAGTAGCACTTTCACAGGCCTAGAAATTGGCCGTATTGGCTTGGCCCCCCGAACCGCACGTCAAGTGCGTGACCGTTATGTGAATTATTTTAATGGTCGGGGGGCCATTGCTATTCAGCAACAGCTGTAAGTTTGTTTCAAAAAGAAAAAAGAAAATTGGTTTATCTAAATATATTGTTTTTATTGTTGTTTACCTTTAAGTTATGTCTGTCTCCTAGTGCACTTGTAGTAGTGTCAAGTGCATTTAGTTTTTAGTTAATCAGGCCCACAAAAACAAACCCAAAATTTTGACTTCAAGAAACAGCCACACACATTGTATAGGGTAAAAAATTTTACTTGGTGCACATTGAAAGGTGCATTTTTTACCATATTTTTTATTTTTTTTTTATTTTTTGGTTTCAAAAATATTTTACGTTGTGTAAAAAAATAATATTTTAGTAAATTATTCAAGCCATTTTTTCCCAAATATATAGACCTTTATCTAACAAGATTTACATACACAACAGTGTTTTTAGAAACAAAACTTACAATATAAATGAACTTACAAAGTTCAATATTTCTAGAATGGTGCATGTAATGTCACCCTTGCAGAAATTGGTCATTTATAAGATGCTCAAAATTGAGCTTTAATAAAGGGTCAACTCAACATGTGCTATCTCCTATCATGGGAGAGCAATGTACGTGTTTTGTGTGTGCAATCCCATTTTTGGTTCCTCTCACCACCAAAGAATTTTCAGGATGAAGGGTTTGCAAACACAAAACAAGTACATTGCTAACCCATGATGGAAGATAGCACATGATGACACACCGTGTGCATCACACATTGTAAATTTGGGTATACCCCCAAAATAGTCAAAAAATTTTTTAGAACAAAATAACTTCCCAAGGAAATGAAGAACATGATTGATGTTTTTAGGCCAAACGTGATTATATTCGGCCCAAAACATCAATCATGTTCTTCATTTCCTGTTGCATGGAGTCCAGGCGAAGTTTCATGCTGTGAATTTGTTCACGCATTTGATCTATGTGGCCATTCCACAGCATAATCTGGCCAATTAATCTTTGCGCACTGTCTGTGGTGAAGTGCTCTGCCGCTTGGCCTTCCACAACCAGAAACTCACCTAAAACGAGTGAATAAAAACAAGGTTTACAATGTGCACGCCAAAATACAGTAAAACTGAAGCTGGGGTGTCAGTCACTCACTTGGTGGGCTTGAAACCTCGCACACTTCCTCCACCTCTCCTTCCTCAAGGTCGTCGGGTGGGCGTGGTCTTGGGCTGGGGCTTGGGGTAGGTTCGGCCTCAGGCTGGTGACTTGGGGGGGTCCTGAGATCCTTGGACTGTTGTCTGAGTCTTTTCTCCCCTATGAGATTTGAAAAAAAGGTATAGTTAAAACACACTGATCTTTTAGGTTTTAATAAATAAAGTAAAACGTTGGTTAATATTTTTTGCCAATTTTGCATCATAATAAATGTTGAAGACAGGATGAACATTACCTCTGAACAACAATTATAAAGAATGCATATTTTTTGGCAATTTTCACAGATGCTGACACCTCAATGATCTCCTATGTGTATTACCCCTCAAAAATTTAGTTATGGTCACATAGTACACTAGAAAATGCATTTCCTTAGCAAAATGCGTGGGAATGCTGAATAGCTAAATGGCTAAAATGACCGCCATCAAAACTGCCCCATCATATTCCTATATTATAAATCAGTACATGGTGTGTCTGTCCCCTCCCCCCGGGCTCTGTAATCAGAGCTGAGATGCTCCAGCCACCTCCCCCCCTGTGTATAACAGAAGCTTGGGTAACCATGGCAACAAAACAAACACAGTACACTCTGATTAATGTCTAAAATGTCACGAAATGACCTCTAAACAAAAAGCTTTTTCTCCAAAAATTAAAAAAATATCAAACTGAAAGGATAGCCAGATAGATGAATATTTAGTGAACATTGTAAAGTTTGTTTGGTGTCTCTAGGTGAAAGTATGAAGGAGCTGAAACTTTTGGGAGCGGAAGAAGAATTTGAGGATTTCAAGCATGCTCCCATTGAATTCAATGTTGAAAAAAGTGAATAAAAAATTATTATTTAATAAAGTATAAATGGTAGTAAAAAATTTGAAAATGACCACACATCAGCTAAAAGAGACGAACATTTTAATAGTTGAATGGTTTTAATAGCTGAAAGTATGCAGAAGTTACGCAGAGCCAAAAAACGTACGGAATAAAATTAAAAGTAAATTTTTTAAAAAATAAAATCGAAGAACAATAGTGGGACTGCTAAATCATTCCCACTAACTATAGTGCTCGTGATTCCAGATGTGGAAACAGCTGCTGTGTCCTGTCCCTACATTACACTGAATCATTTTTGATGAAGCATTATATTTTCAAACACATCTACACCACATCAACTCATTGTGGGAATTCGACAAATTATCAAGCCATAAATGTATGTCCAACCCTGTCCCATCGTATTTGGCGAAAAAATAACGTCACTTTATAAAGTATCCGATCTATTACAAAGAACGGTATTTACGAACGATGCAGAAAAACCGCCAAAAATAAGGATCAGCATGCAAGTTCTGTATCTCAATAGTAAAACACAAGTACTTACTTTTTTTCAGCAGCTTCTTTATTCGCCAATATTGTTCTGGCTCACGACTTTTGATGTCAGACCACCGCTTCCGCAATTGTTCTTTCGAACGTTTTGTACCAAATTTCTCTTCCAGAGCGGTGACAATTGAGGACATTATTTTGTCCTTTCTCAGATTGGGTCGTGTGTACGGTCCTTTTTTGCCATCGTAGTCCTCCCTTCTTAATATGGACACCATCTCCACCATCTCTCCAAAAGCCATGTTGGTGGCCTTATATCTCCTCCGGGATGTGGATGTTTGGGGCTCCGGGCTTTCCTCCGCGCTACTTTCACTTAATCGCTCCGCCATCTTTTGCTATCTACTCCCACTGCGCAACGAAGAGTGAAGGGGCGGGGCCAAATCGTACTTACGAACGTCAGGGGCGGGCGACGCAGGCGGAGCATGACACATGCGCAGTGTATATAAAGCTAGTACGATGGCCTATGTATGTCCGTGCGGAAGTAGCGAGCGGCACAAACGAAGGTAAGATTAAAGTGTGTGTGTGTGTGTGTGTGTGTTTGTGTGTGTCCCCGTGTGTGTCCCCTAGATTACAACACAAACTAATCCTGAGATTTGGGACTGACATTTAAGTTTTGATCTTGTGTCTTGTCTTGCAGAAATAATGAATCCCTTTAAAGAGGAAGAGTTTTTGACCCATTTCATTGATCTATATGAGCAGAAGAAAAACCTCTGGGAGGTCAAACACCCCCAATATTATAATCGTGATGTTAGGAAGGCAACACTGGGCACACTTTTAGAGTTTGTGAAGACTCGACTCCCCCAGGCAGACCTCAAGTTTGTGGACAGGAAAATAGGTATCTTGCGTAATATGTATAAGCGGGAACACAGAAAAATCCAGGAGTCGCTCAGATCCGGGGCAGCAGCTGACCAAGTTTATGTCCCCAAGTTGTGGTATTACCACAAACTGCGATTCCTGGATGAGCAGACCGAAGCCAGGCAATCCCTTTCCACCCTTCCCCCCACCCTTCCCTCCAGCCTTCCCTCCAGCCTTCCCTCCAGCCTTCCATCCACCTCCACCCCAGCTGAGGAGTCCCAGGATGAACTGGGCCTTTTCACCATAGATGAAGTGGATGCGCCCAGCTTCAGCCAGGTATACTTTTTTTGAAGATTTTGGGATTGTGTAAATGTTATTAATGATGTTAAGGTGTTAATTTTGAAAGTGCTTCATCAAAAATCACTCCTGCACAAAGAGTAATATGTAGACATATCACTAGACAGTAGTGGCCAAATATATACGTAACTTCAGATCTTGTTGATCATCTGAAATAATGGTGTGGTCAAATAGATAGCCTTTACTATTTTGTGTAATTATCTTTGAAAGTTAGGAGCTGAAAATTGTGTGTGATTGCATAACAGAAAATTACAACTATGTCCCTTTTTTTTACACAGGATGACCTCAGCCAGGAGGAGGCCTTGCCCAGTGGGAGAGAGGAGGAGGCCTTGCCCAGTGGGAGAGAGGAGGAGGCCTTGCCCAGTGGGAGAGAGGAGGAGGCTGTGGCTGGGCCAAGTAGAAGCCGCACGGAGTGCCAGGTGCCTCCCCTCCGCATTCTCCACCAAAGGCCCAGGAGGATGACTGCAACAGAGCAGGAATCCCTAGAGCTCATACGGGAAGCAAGCCGGATCCTGAGTAAACCTCCCAATGTAGAGGAGGCGTATGGCACCTATATAGCCTGCAGATTACAGGAGTTGGAAAAGGGCCAACGCCTCCTCTGTGAGGGTCTATTTTTCCAGGCTTACCAGAAGGGCTTGAGAGGGGAGCTTACTGCTACCACATATCTAGCAGATGAAGCCACTCCTACTCCTCCTCCTCCTCCTGCCCCAAGTACACCACCAGAGGCACAACCTCCGAGGAAGGCTGCAGAGAAGCGTGGAGGGAAGGCTGCAGAGAAGCGTGGAGGGAAGGCTACACGGAAGAGTCGAAAGTGATTGCCTGGTTTCTGTCTGTTCTGACTGTGCTCCCTGTGCTCCCTATAGTCGCAGGATACCTATTTTCTTGTCCTCAAACTTGATGTGTGTCCTGGGGGACGAAAGGCTTCCCAGATTCTAAAAGTGTGTCCAGTGTTGCCTTCCTAATTTTTTGGTTTATCAAAAAAATACTTTTGGGTTTACCTTACATTCTTGCCTATGTCTTTTGATTAAAAAACGCCATTTTGTTTGGGAGTAGGCAGGTACAGGTCGAAAAGACTATGGGGTTGATTTGAGAAAAGCAAATAGTCTGTGCACTTTGCAGAGGGCAGTTGCCCTCTGCAAGTGCAATTGCTCCAGAGCATCAGAAATTCTTTAAAAGCTTGACTTTGCAAAGAGTACCCAATCCTGTGCAAGTAAAACAAAAAAAAAAAACATTTTTGCTTGCACATGATTGGATGATGGAAGTCAGCAGAGCTGCTTCACATTTAATAAAGCTTGGGAGCAACTGCTCTTGCAGAGGGCAAATGCAATTTCCAAAATGCACAGGCTTTTTACCTTTAGGAAATCAACCCCTATGTGTGTTTTTGTCAAATAAAAAGAATTTATTTTGATTTTACATGATTTTAGGAATAAATCAGCAGAGCTTCCCCGAATTTAAGCTCTTCCCCTCAGTTTTTCTGCGACTGCACTTCCAACAAGTGCACTTGGTGTGCAATTTCTCAAGTGAACGTTTCACTTGATATTCTTAAATGATTTAAGCCTTTTGTCAAAAACAAGCTCGGGGGAAGCTCTGCTGATTTTTTCCGAAAATCATGTCAAATAAAAATTAATTGTTTTGGTTTGGGCTTCCTTGCATGTGCCCCTCGGATCCACAGCGAACACACTTCAAAATGCTCTTTATGTGGAATTATATGTATAATTAGCAATTGGAGTGAAAAATGATTTTGCCTTTGTTAAATACACCCCCCTATGTCTAATGAACAAGGGACAACAACCTCATTAAGGTTCTTTAAAACAACACAAAATATGAATGTTAATTGTGGTAACTTGAAAATACACACCAAAAATGTGGTTAGCATTTAACACACATTGTAAAATAGCTAAAGTGTTGAAATAAAAAAAAAAAAAAAAATCTATTTTAAAATGTAAAAGTTATGGAGATCTGGCTGTTACAAAATATTATATTAGTCATGGCAGGAGGATAAATCACGAAGAAAGAAGTTTGTGAGAACTCTGTGTGAATATAAAGCAGAAAAACAACTTCATTCCTCTCGCATTATCAATCCTAAAAAAAGGCTGTATTAAAAGACGACAGAAAAGGAATGTGCTAGCTTCAAGACGAAGGCTAGTTTTACCAGACCGAGCGCTTCCGTCTTGTAATTGCTTCAGAGCATGCGTCAGTTTGAGTTTGTCGGACTAGCACACAGACGATCGGTTTGTCCGCTAGAAAGAAGAGTCCGTCGGATAAATTTTAAACAAGTTTCAAATCTAATTCCGTCCAACTTTTGAGAAAACAAAGTCCGCTGGAGCCCACACACATCGAATTGTCCGACGAAATCCAGTCCGCCGGGCAAAGTCCGCCGTAAAGATCGCTCGTGTGTACGCGGCATAACACATAGATCTTCTTTTTGACCGAGCAATACCTTTACATATGCAAGAGAAACAAGATGTATACAACAGCTAGTATTAACTAGCACATATTTATCAATGTAAGTTCATACTAAACAGGGCCTCTTCACTCCTGTGGCACTAAAGCTCCCATTTGGGGTGCAACATTAGTGAAGAGGACCAAATTATACAATTACACGTTATATTTATATAACTCTAGAATTTATAATGGATATATGTTTAATAAACGTTACAACTGACCCAGGTTAGTGGATAGCAACCTGTATTGAATGCATACGTTGTACCGTTTACCTTGTATTGACTAACCAGAACGTCGTTGCATGACGTACAATGTCCAATTGTACAATGTATTTTGTTTGAAAAATCCAATAAAAACATGGAAAGAAAAAAAATTCACTATGCCTCTTACTAAATACCTCAGACTGTTTTCTTTCCAAAAAAGGGGTCATTTGGGGGATTATTGTACTGTCCTGACATTTTAGGGCCTCAAAAAATGAGATCAGTGCATTAGGCCATCAGTGCATTAGGATTGATACATTTTCAATAATGCGTAGTATGGTTGTAGACTCTATAACTTTCACACAAACCAATGATCATACAATTATCAGGATTTTTGTTACCAAAGACATGTGGTCGAATACATTTTTGCCTAAATTTTCGACAAAATTTAATTTTTTGGTTTCTTTTAAAAGAGAAAGTAGAAAATTTTGGGGGTTTTTTCAAAATATTCGCTTTTTTCGCTTATATCACAAAAAATAAAAAATGAAGTGGTGAATAAATACAACCAAAAGAAAGCTCTATTTGTGTGAACAAAATAAAAAAAAAATTCATTTGGGTACAGTGTAGCATGACTGAGTAATTGTCATTCAAAGTGAGAGAGCACTGAAAGCTGAAAATTGGTCTGGGAAGGAAGGGGGTGAAAGTGCCCAGTATTGAGGTGGTTAAAGGATAAAAATCTTACCTTCATATACTCCTTCTGCAGGTCTCCGGGATAATGATCCCCAGAGCCTGGGGGAAGATGCCTGTCAGGAACTTGAGGTCCTGCAGGCTTCTCCCCATCGCCAAGTACCGCAGGGTAGCGACTAGCCTCTGCTCTGCAGTGATGGCTTGCCTCATGCAGGTATCCTGCCTGCTAATATAAGGGGTCAGCAAAGCCAACAAACGGTGAAATACGGGGTCCGTCATCCGGAGAAAGTTCCTGAAATAGTCAGGATTATTCTCACAGATCTCACGGAGCAAAGGCATGTGACAGAACTGGTCATGCTGGAGCAACCAATTCTTGGTCCATGAACTCCTCCTTGTTCATGGACTGGGCTTGTGTCACAGTAAGAACCCCAATACCAAGCCCCCACACAGCACAAACTCTACGATGAGTACGTACACGCAACATGGCTAGAAAACGATCGGCTGCTCAGAATGCAGTAATAGAACACACTGAAGAACAGCAAGGCCTGTGAAGAGTGACCTGAAAAACAGTAATGATTGAACAAGAACACAATGACAAAGTCAATGGTAACTCGCTGCACGCACTGAAGAACAGATACAAACCCACAAGCACAAACTGAACAGCAGAAAAACGAACTGAAAACCACGAGTCTGAAAAAGCGCG
The DNA here is from genome assembly GCA_037952925.1 of Lithobates clamitans. Lineage (NCBI taxonomy): Eukaryota > Metazoa > Chordata > Amphibia > Anura > Ranidae > Lithobates > Lithobates clamitans. The sequence goes on from JBBGZY010001141.1 coordinate 792,535, forward strand.
AATCGTCTCTCACCAAACTTTTACTAACACGAGATTAGCAAAAGGAGCCCAAAGGGTGCCGCGCTTGGTACTGAACTGCCCTTTTCTAGTCTCGTCGTACGTGGTGTACGTCACCGCGTTCTTGGCATTTGGAAATTCTGACAACTTTGTGCGACCGTGTGTATGCAAAACAAGTTTGAGCCAACATCTTTTGGAAAAAATCCATGGATTTTGTTGTCGGAATGTCCAATCAATGTCCGACCGTGTGTACGGGGCATTACTGTCACAAGTGATGTTTACATTTCTTGTTACAGCAATAACGGTGATAAAAAACAGAACAATTTTAAAATGACAGTGTAAATTTTTTTTTTAAATGTACAAAATATCAGCAAAAAATATCGGCTATCGGCAGGAGAGGTGGCCGAAATATCGATATCATATCGGCACCGAAAAAATGATATCGGTCAATCCCTACTATGTGTACAACAATTTTTTATAAAATGTCCTAAGCCTGCGTCTATTCATTTGGCTCCCTAACTTTACTTCATTAATACACCCTCAGACCAAACTTCCTTTTGTGAAACTTGTAAACGGAACAACCCTATCCTATCCACCCTGACAGAGAGAAATCAAGGAGGAGTTTGAAGAGTGACAGCTAGTATACAGTATCAGCATCCCTTTTGTTCTGTTAATTAGGGATGGGCGAACCGTTCGGCTGAACTTTCGTTGTTTGGACTTTCGGCGAACATCCGAACAAATGGGTCTTTCGACCATTTGTTCACCCCCCCGAACTGACCACAATGCATTGCAGCGCTGAACAGTGCATTGCAAGCCCTGATTGGCTGAAGCAGTGAAAGCTTCAGTCAATCAGGGCACAGAGCACTGTCAGAGTCATGATTGGACACTCTCATCCTGACTTTATCCAATCATGACTCATTCCCGCGCCACAGTATAAAAGTATTCTTTCAATTGCAGCCATTTTCAGTGTGATTTTGGCGTGGAGAGAGAAAGAACATGGCTCTGTTCAGTGCTATTAGTTAGTGTGCTACACTGTGCTATTTTGCTTCAGTTGTCAGTGTAGAATCTTAGTTTAGTGTCAATCTAGGGATAGTGTGAGTGTAGTGAGGAGAACCATCATTCAGCTTAGCATCGTGTGCAGCTAGAGTAGGGACAGCTCAGATAGTTTCACTCTACTGTAGTGAGACCGTGTCATTCATACATACATTATTGTAGAGTAGGGACAGCTCAGATATTTTAACTCTAGTGTAGTGAGACCGTGTCAGTAATCTTTACATTAGTGTATAACTAGAGTAGGAACAGTTCAGATAGTGTCAGTTTAGTGGTGGTTGAACACATCTATTTGAATGTGTTACTGACAGTTTAACATCATTTACTTCTGTGTGTGTTACTGCCAGTTTAACACCATTTACTTCTGTGTGCGTTACTGCCAGTTTAACACCATATCATTTTGTGTGCATTAATGCCAGTTTAACGTCATATAGTTCTGTGTGCATTACTGCCAGTTTAACACCATATAGTTTTGTGCATTACTGTCAGTTTAATGCCATATAGTTTTGTGCATTACTGCGTTACTGCCAGTTTAACACCATTTTCTTCTGTGTGCATTACTGCAAGTTCAACACCATATAGTTTTATGCGTTACTTCCAGTTTAACACCATATAGTTCTAAGTGCGTTACTGCCAGTTTAGCGCCATATAGTTCTGTGTGCGCTACTGCCAGTTTAACGACATATAGTTTTGTGCGTTACTGCAAGTTTAACACCATTTATTTCTGTGTGTATTACTGCCAGTTTAACGCCATATAGTTTTGTGTGCGTTACTGCCAGTTTAATGCCATATAGTTCTGTGTGCATTACTGCTAGTTTAACACCATATAGTTTTTTGTGCGTTACTGCCAGTTTAACACCATATAGTTTTGTGCGTTACTGCCAGTTTAACGCCATTTAATTCTGTGTGTGTTAATGCAAGTTTAACACCATATAGTTTTGTGCATTACTGCCAGTTTAACGCCATACAGTTCTAAGTGCGTTACTGCCAGTTTAACGCCATATAGTTTTGTGCTTTACTGCCAGTTTAATGCCATATAATTTTGTGCATTACTGCATGTTTAACACCATTTACTTCTGTGTGCGTTACTGCCAGTTTAAAGCCATTTCATTCTGTGTGTGTTAATGCAAGTTTAACACCATATAGTTTTGTGCATTACTGCCAGTTTAACACCATATAGTTTTGTGCGTTACTGCCAGTTTAACGCCATTTAATTCTGTGTGTGTTAATGCAAGTTTAACACCATATAGTTTTGTGCATTACTGCCAGTTTAACGCCATATAGTTCTAAGAGCGTTACTGCCAGTTTAACGCCATATAGTTTTGTGCTTTACTGCCAGTTTAATGCCATATAATTTTGTGCATTACTGCATGTTTAACACCATTTACTTCTGTGTGCATTACTGCCAGTTTAAAGCCATTTCATTCTGTGTGCGTTACTGCAAGTTTTAACACCATATAGTTTTGTGCGATACTGCCAGTTTAACACCATATAGTTCTGTGTGCGTTACTGCCAGTTTAATGCCATATAGTTCTGTGTGCGGTACTGCTAGTTTAATGCCATATCGTTTTGTGTGCGTTACTGCCAGTTTAACACCATATAGTTTTGTGCATTACTGCAAGTTTAACGCCATTTACTTCTGTGTGCGTTACTGCAAGTTTAATGCCGTTTACTTCTGTGTGCGTTACTGCAAGTTTAACGCCATTTACTTTTGTGCTTGTTACTGCACATTTAATGCCATATAGTTCTGTGCTTCACTGTACTTTTGGTGCATTATATTGCAGTATATTATAGTGTATCCGTGGAGTGTGTCAGTGTAGTGTAAGTACTCAAATTCAAGTGCAGCAAACACCACTTTACATTGATTAAAGTGCATCTACATACAGATTTCAACTTCTTATTTACATTTGCTTATAAGCACTGCCCCCTCCCTCCTAATAATGTTTGGGAGGACAACAAGGAGAGGCAAATGTTCCCTTGGCACTGTAAGGGGGCCAGCAACAAATTCATCCACAGACAAAGTCCTCAAGCAGGGCATCATTTCCTCTGTTTGGTGAGTTTTTCTATGCTATCCAGCCACAGCATGCAGAGGAGGTGGTGGACAGGCTTACTAAACCTTCCTAAACCTCCTCATCCTCTGTCACGCAAGCAGAGACAAGTGTGCAGTCCTTTCCAGTTGCCAGGGTGGATAAACCTGCCTCCTTGTCCACATCTATTCCTGCCATAGCCCAAACATCAGCCATGGAGGAGTCAGCTGAGTTATTTGACTACAGCGTCAGCCACTTGCCCCTTGATGATGCCCAGCCATTACTGGATTCAGGTGTTGGTTATGAGGTTGAGGATGTCAGGAACATGAGACCGGAGAACACTGGTAGACAAATTGACATTCATGTTCCCCCAGCCGCAGCGTATTGCCAAGTTGTCTCCAGTAGTCATGATGATGAGGAAGATGGAGGAGATGGAGGAGATGGAGATGATGATGATGAGGTCACTGATGCGACATGGGTGCCAGATAGACAGAGGAGGAAACGGAAGGTGAGGTGGCACAACCCCAAGAAGGCCGACATGAGGAAAGAGTAGAGAGCAGCCATCCTATTCCATCACATTCTGCAGCTATTATCTCCCGGCCCACTCCCCAAAGCTCAGCTGTCTGGGCCTTTTTTCAGCACATCTGCAGCAGATTGCACTGTTGCTATCTCCAAACTGTGTCTCAGGCACATCAAACGTGGCAAAAACACCAGTCATTTGGGTACCACATGCTTAACAAGGCATTTAACATCCAACCACTCAGCCCATTGGCAAGAGCACCAAAAAGCCACACAAAAGGGGCACAAATCTGTTCCTCCTCGTCTTTACCCACTTCAGTCTGCTCTTGCTATACCGAGTCATTACCTCTCAGCAGCCTCCACTGACAGGGATGATGGTATAGTACAGGGTGTCCCAGCAGCACATCTGCCAGCAGCACACCACCAGCAGTAGACTGTAGCCGGCAAATTTCTCTGCCCCATCTGCTGCAGCGAAAAAAAAATATAGTTCCTGCCACCCACATGCCCAGTGTCTAAATTCAAGCTTGTCAAAGCTGTTGGCTCTCCAACTTCTGCTTTTCAGCCTGGTGGATTCTGCCCCCTTCCGTGAATTCACACAATGTGCTGTACCACAATGGCAGGTTCCCAGTTGCTACTACTTTTCACATAAGACCGTTCCATCTCCCTACCTTCACGTGGAAGGGAATGTTCTGGCATTGTTGGGCAAGGCAGTCAGCCGTAAAAGCCACCTTACTGTTGACACGTGGTCCAGCAAGCATGGGCAGGGATGCTATATTTCATTCACAGAACACTGGGTAATGCTGCTAGCAACTTGAAAGGATGTAGGACAGGGCTCGGTGCTGCAGCTTGTTGTGCCCCACGTCTCCATACAGCTTGTGGTGATGATGCCAGACCTGTAATCTCTACCCCCTCCTCCTCCTCCTCTGCCACCTCCATGCCCTCCTCTTCAGAATTGTCCTATGAACATAGTTACATAGTTACATAGTAGGTGAGGTTGAAAAAAGACACAAGTCCATCAAGTCCAACCTATGTGTGTGATTATGTGTCAGTATTACATTACATATCCCTGTATATTGCGGTCATTCAGGTGATTATCTAATAGTTTCTTGAAGTTATCAATGCTCCCCGCTGAGACCACCGCCTGTGGAAGGGAATTCCACATCCTTGCCGCTCTTACAGTAAAGAACCCTCTACGTAGTTTAAGGTTAAACCTCTTTTCTTCTAATTGTAATGAGTGGCCACGAGTCTTATTAAACTCTCTTCTGCGAAAAAGTTTTAACCCTATTGTGGGGTCACCAGTACAGTATTTGTAAATTGAAATCATATACCCTCTCAAGCGTCTCTTCTCCAGAGAGAATATGTTCAGTGCTCGCAACCTTTCCTCATAACTAAGATCCTCCAGACCCTTTATTAGCTTTGTTGCCCTTCTTTGTACTCGCTCCATTTCCAGTACGTCCCTCCTGAGGACTGGTGCCCAGAACTGGACAGCATACTCCAGGTGCGGGCGGACCAGAGTCTTATTATCGTTTTATCTCTGCAGTTGATCCCCCTTTTAATGCATGCCAATATTCTGTTTGCTTTATTAGCAGCAGCTTGGAATTGCATGCCATTGCTGAGCCTATCATCCACTAGGACCCCCAAGTCCTTTTCCATCCTAGATTCCCCCAGAGGTTCTCCCCCCAGTGTATAGATTGCATTCATATTTTTGCCACCCAAATGCATTATTTTACATTTTTCTACATTGAACCTCATTTGCCATGTAGTCGCCCACCGCCATTAATTGGTTCAGGTCTTTTTGCAAGATTTCCACATCCTGCTGAGAAGTTATTGCCCTGCTTAGCTTAGTATCATCTGCAAATACAGAGATTGAACTGTTTATCCCATCCTCCAGGTCATTTATGAACAAATTAAATAGGATTGGTCCCAGCACAGAACCCTGGGGAACCCCACTGCCCACCCCTGACCATTCTGAGTACTCCCCATTTATCACCACCCTCTGAACATGCCCTTGTAGCCAGTTTTCAATCCATGTACTCACCCTATGGTCCATGCCAACGCACCTTCTTTTGTACAGTAAACGTTTATCGGGAACTGTGTCAAATGCTTTTGCAAAATCCAGATACACCACGTCTACGGGCCTTCCTTTATCTAGATGGCAACTCACCTCCTCATAGAAGGTTAATAGATTGGTTTGGCAAGAACGAATCTTCATGAATCCATGCTGATTACTGCTAATGATATCATTCTTATTACTAAAATCTTGTATATAGTCCCTTATCATCCCCTCCAAGAGTTTACATACTATTGATGTTAGGCTAACTGGTCTGTAATTCCCAGGGATGTTTTTTGGGTCCTTTTTAAATATTGGTGCTACATTGGCTTTTCTCCAATCAGCTGGTACCATTCCAGTCAATAGACTATCTGTAAAAATTAGGAACAACGGTCTGGCAATCACCTGACTGAGTTCCCTAAGTACCCTCGGATGCAAGCCATCTGGTCCCGGTGATTTATTAATGTTAAGTTTCTCAAGTCTAATTTTAATTCCGTCCTCTGTTAACCATGTAGGTGCTTCCTGTGTTGTGTCATGAGGATAAACACTACAGTTTTGGTTACTGAAGCCCCCCGATTCACTCGTGAAGACTGAGGAGAAGAATAAATTCAATACCTTTGCCATCTCCCCATCCTTTGTAACCAGATGTCCTTCCTCATTCTTTATGGGGCCAATATGGTCTGTCCTCCCTTTTTTACTGTTTACATACTTAAAGAATTTCTTGGGATTTTTTTTGCTCTCCTCCACTTTGTGTCTTTCATGTTCTATCTTAGCCATCCTAATTGCACCCTTACATTTCTTATTGCATTCTTTATAAATTCTGAATGCTGAGGATGATCCCTCAACCTTGTATTTTTTGAAGGCCTTCTCCTTTGCTTTTATATGCATTTTTACATTGGAGTTAAGCCATCCAGGATGTTTGTTCGCTCTTTTAAATTTATTACCCAATGGGATACATTGGCTAATGCCCTTATTTAATATGCTCTTAAAGCAAACCCATTTCTCCTCCGTATTCTTTGCTCCTAATATTTTATCCCAATTTATGCCTTTTAGCAAGGTTTGTAGTTTAGGGAAGTTGGCTCTTTTGAAATTCAGTGTCTTTGTGTTCCCTTCATGTTTCCTATTTGTGTGATTTATACTGAAACTAATTGACCTGTGATCGCTGTTACCTAAATTGCCCCGTATTTCCACATCTGTTATCAGGTCTGTATTGTTGGTAATCAGTAGATTTAGTAATGTTTTATTTCTAGTTGGTGCGTCTACCATCTGACCCATAAAATTGTCCTGCAAGACACTAAGGAACTGGCGAGCCTTAAATGAATGCGCGGTTCCCTCCGCCCAGTCTATGTCTGGATAATTAAAATCCCTCATTATGATAACACGTCCCATCCTTGCTGCTAATCCAATTTGTGATAGGAGATCCGTCTCCACTTCCTCCCTCAGGTTAGGGGGCCTATAGCACATACTCCCAGTATTATTTTCCCCTTAGCTTCATCCCTTTGGAGCTCTACCCATAAAGATTCCACCTCCTCCCTAGCCCCCTCAGTGATGTCATCTCTCACATTCACTTGTACATTATTCTTGATATATAGGCATACCCCTCCCCCCTTTTTACCCTCTCTATCCTTGCGGTATAGGGTATACCCTTGAATGTTTGCCAGCCAATCATGAGAGCTGTTGAACCAGGTCTCTGAAATTCCCACAAAATCCAAATTCTCCTTGTACAACAGTATCTCTAGTTCACCCATCTTGTCCGCCAGGCTCCTGGCATTGGTGAACATGCCACATAGTTTAGACCGGTCGCATATTGTCCTCGTATTGGGTGTTTAAAGATTGCAACTAGGACTTGCTACTATACTCACCTTGTGTTTTTGTGCTTTGGTTAACCTACCACTAATGCCCCCAATACTACCCTCTGGAATATCTTCCGCGCTGGCTATCACTGTCTCTGGACCCTCCCCCCCATCGCCTAGTTTAAAAACCTCTCTAACTTTTTGGCCATCTTCATTCCCAGCAGATCTGCACCCTCCTCATTTAGGTGCAGTCCGTCCCTTCTATAGTACTGGTTACCGACTGAGAAGTCGGCCCAGTCCTCCAGGAACCCAAACCCCTCCTTACTACACCAGCTCTTCAGCCACTTGTTTACTTCCCTAATCTCCCTCTGCCTTTCTGGTGTGGCTCGATGTACCGGTAGTATTCCTGAGAACACTACCTTGGAGGTCCTTTTCCTCAATTTAGCTCCTAAGTCCCTAAAATCGTTCTTTAGGACACTCCATCTGCCTCTGACTTTGTCATTGGTGCCAACGTGCACCATGACAGCCGGGTCTTCCCCAGCCCCTCCCAGTAATCTGTCCACAAGATCCGTGATGTGTCGAACCCGAGCGCCTGGTAGACAACATACTGTTCAGCGCTTCAGGTCTTGGTTACAGATTGCCCTCTCTGTCCTTCTAAGAATTGAGTCCCCTACCACCAGAATCTGTCTTTCCTTTCCCTTTGCTGCCCCCCCCCCACTCTCACTGGAGGAGTTCTTCCCCTGGCAGCTAGGAGAGTCCCTCATCTCCAGCAGTGCTGGTCCCTGACTGGTTTCACCAATGTCACTCAATGGAGTGTACTTATTGGGATGCTCCAGTACTGGATCGGCCTCTCTGGCACTTCCCCCTCTACCCCTCCTGACTGTCACCCATCAGGTACCCCCTAAGCAATCAAAGAGCTATTCCATGAGTCAAGCTAAAAGGTGACATGCAGTGCTTCAGTTGGTGTGTTTAGGGGACAGGAACCACACTGGAGCAGAGATTCTTGCAGCTCTGCAGGGACAGGCCCAGAGGTGGTTCACACCATGCCAGCTGAAGCCAGAAATGGTGTTGTGTGATAATGGCTCAAACCTCCTGTCCACCCTTATGCCGCGTACACACGGTTGGACTTTCTGGCATACTTGGTCCGGCACACTTTCCGACGGACTTTGTCCGCCAGGTGCGCCGGACTTTAAAACGGACGGACTTGCCCACACATGACTGGACTTTCCGGCGGTCTAAGTCCGCCCGTCTTTCTGACGGACTTTCCCCAGAGTTACGGCGGACTTTCAGAATGAATGGACTTGCCCACACATGTACAAGTCAGTTCATTTTGAACGTGACTCAGGTGCGATGGGACTAGAAAAGGAAGTCAATCTTGCCGCTTTTATCGGGGAGATTAACACCTTGCGAGCCCTGTCACGGGTCATATCAGGCCCTTAGGTCTAGTATGGATTATAAAGAGTCCCCTACGCCGAAAAAACGGCGTGGGGTCCCCCCTATAGTACATACCAGACCCTGATCCGAGCACGCAGCCCGGCCGGTCAGGAAAGGGGGAGGGGACGAGCGAGCGCCCCCCCTCCTGAACCGTACCAGGTCACATGCCCTCAACATAGGGGGTGGGTGCTTTGGGGGAGGGGGCGCCCTGTGGGGCCCCCCCACCTCAAAGCACCTTGTCCCCATGCTGATGAGGACAAGGGCCTCTTCCCGACAACCCTGGTCGTTGGTTGTCGGGGTCTGGGGGCGGGGGGCTTATCGGAATCCGGGAGCCCCCTATAATAAGAGGGCCCCCAGATGCCAGCCCCCCACCCTATGTGAATGAGTATGGGGTACATGGTACCCCTACCCATTCATCTAGGGAAAAAGTGTCAATAATAAAACACACTACACAGGTTTTTTAAATAATTTATTAAACAGCTCGGGGGGTCTTCCTCCGGCTTTGGGGGTCTTCTTCCGGCTTCGGGGGTCCCTCTGGTTCCTCTTCTCCTGGCATCCGGTTGGTTCTTCTCCGCTCTCTCCGGCCTCTTCTCCCGGTGTTCCAGTTCTTCGGCCGGCTCCTCCACTGTCTTCAGGCCGCTCTCTTGCCAGCGGAGGTCCGGACTTCTGGGCTTCTTGGCTTCTTGTCTTCTTCCCTCTTCTCTTCTCCAGATGTTGACACGATGCTCTCTCCGGCTGGACTGCTCTCTGAGGGCTTCGTTGTGACTTATATAGGCGGAGACCCCGCCCCCATATGATGTCACAGTCCCTGGGCATGCTGGGACTGTGATGTTTAGGGGGCGTGATCAATGGATCGGGGTCTGGTATGGATCTTAGGGGGGACCCCACGCCGTTTTTTGGGCGTAGGGGCTTCCCTTTATAATCCATACCAGACCTAAGGGCCTGGTATGCCCCGCGCTCGCCGCAATAGGAAAATTTGTTTTTCCTATTGCAGCGAGCGCAAAATGCAATACCCTGCCCTTGCGCCGTATCTGGTCCGTTGGACCAGCATACAGACGAGTGGGCTTTCCGTCGGACCAGCACACAGACGAGCGGACTTTCCGCCAGAAACTGAGTCCGATGGAAAGATTTAAAACATGTTTCAAATCTAGGTCCGGAGGGCTTTTGGGAAAAAGTCCGCCGGAAAAGTCCGCCGGAGCCTACACACGGTCAGATTGTTCGGCGGACTCTGGTCCGCCGGACCAAGTATGCCGGAAAGTCCGCTCGTGTGTAAGCGGCATAAGACAGGGAAAGTTGACACATGTGCCATACCTGGCACATGTCCTCAATTTGGTGGTTCAGTGTTTTCTAAATACGTACCCAGGGTTGCAAGATGTGATAAAGCTGGCTAGAAGTGTCTGTAGCCATTTCAGGCGGTCATACACAGCCAGTGCTCGGTTGGCTGAAATTCATCGGGAATTCCACCTTCCCATAAACCCCCTTATTTGTGACATGCCCACCAGGTGGAACTCAACTTTGGCAATGTTGCAGCAGCTATACATGCAGCAGAGAGCCATCAATGAGTACCTGTGCGAGTACGGTATGACAACAGGCTCAGTCCGCCTCAGCTTTTTTTCCCGACGCCAATGGATGATCATTAAGGATGCTTTAAGTAAGTAATGCACTGTATTGTCACCATTTGAGGAGGCCACAAGGATGGTGAGCTGTGACAATGCATGCATTAGTGATACAATCCCTGTTGTGTTCCTGCTGGAGCAGACTCTGTGCGGCATTATGGACAGGGTACTGGAGGCAGAGCAGCAGGTGGAAGAGGAGGAATTCCTTTCCCCTCAAGCCCACTTTATCCAGACAACATCATACCTATTTTACAGAACACACAGGAGGAGAAAAGTGAGGAGAATTCTGGCACTTTCATAGGCTTCGAAGAAGAGGGAGGCATGCATTAATCTGTAAGCGATGGCTTTCCAACCCCAGGACCCTTGGGAGTAGTACGTGGCTGAGAAGAGGAAATTCCAGATGCTGTCATCCTGAGTCACCCCGAGGAGTCTGCTTCTAAAGCCTCAGCAAATTTGAGGCGCATGGGCAATCTCATGCTTCATAGCCTGCGAAATGACCGAAGAATATGTGGCATAAAGGAGAATGATGATTACTGGTTGGCAACCCTCCTTGACCACCGTTATAAGGGGAAGGTCTCAGAACTCATCCCGTCCCCACAGAGAGTGCAGAAGATAAAATATCGAGGATACATTAAAGAGGATTTTATTGAAAGTTTTTCCTGACTCCAGTAGGTTACAGTAGTTTTGATTTTTCTGTTTGTCAAGAGAGGAGCGTTGGAGAAGGTGTCCGCCTAAGTGAGGAATTTAGGATTTTTTTTTAGTCCCCGCCGCCCAGGGCTGTCAGCTTCCACATCCCATCGGCACCGTCTGCATCAAATGGTGGATGATTACGTTGGGGCCAAAACAGAGATGGAGAGCTTTCCACAAGGAGAGATGCGCCTCTAAGTGTAGATGTAGTGTAATGTAGTTTTGAACACTTAAATAGAGCATACAGTTTATGCTCTCTATTAAAGTGTTAAAAACATCTACACTTAGAGGCACCTCTCTCCTTGTGTTTTTCTGCAGTATCTTGGAACCCGGTTTCTGTTCCCACATGATGGCAGCCCTAAGTGTTTTGGACATTATTATAATATCACCTTTCCACATGGACTAATAGAGACTGTGTACTTCACTAACAGATATTGTTGCTATTGGGAGGTATACGAGCCTAAGACATTGAGCCTTTACTTGTATTCATGAAGAGCTTTCCAGCTGACGATCCACTGACTTACTGGGTCATGAAAACAGACCACTGGCCAGAACTTGCCCGTATGTATTGAGTTGTTGGGCTGCCCTGCATCCAGCATGCTTTCAGAATGGGCATTCAGTGCTGCAGTAGGTTTCGTTACTGATTATAGAACACGTCTGTCCACAGACCTCGTGGACCGTTTGACTTTTATAGAAATGAATCAGTCCTGGATTACCAGCTATGAAGCCCCTGATGCTGATGTCACTGATGAAGTCTTTTTGGGATGTTGAATCTCTGCAGGACTTCGAGGCTGCCTAGCTTTGAGGGTGTTCAATCATTTCACCTGGAAGAATGTTTTTGGTATAGGTTTCATGGGCACAATTAACACCCAAAGACCAATTTTTCAGCACCTGTTTGACAGGTGATATCATGGCAATTTTTTTTGCCTTCATCAAGATTACCTCTGTAGGGTTATGGTGGGAAGGCGCCACTGACATCCAAAGACCAATTTTTATGCACCCGTTACTTCATTGGCTCCCCAGCTATTGCTGAGCAAAATAAAGACAGCCTGCAGGGAAAATGTCATTTTTTTGGCTTTATAAATGCAATTACTGTTGCAGCAGATTCTAGATATGGTACAGATCTTCCACTTTATAGGTAGACTAAGGGGACCCCCACCCCAGGCACTATATTGGAAGGAATTTTTCACTTTTATGCTTTCACTTTAAAAATCAAAAAATCACTGCTCATTGACCCGGACCCCTACAACCATTGTATGCCCAATTACTTGCATATAAGCCTTCAAAATGGGCACTTCTGATTTTTGATGTTCGGGTCCCATTGACTTTATTGGGATTCGTTATTTGAGTCCAAACTTTCACGGGGTTCGAAAGTACTGGTGTGAACTGAACAGGGGTCCGTTCAGCCCATCCCTACTGTTAATATAACTGTGAGAAATGATGATAATGCAAATCAGCGAGTGGAAGTTTCTAATTCCACTGTACTTGGTAACAGTGACTACTGTTTCCTGCAAAACCTTTTTATGGGGGTTATCTCTGATGACACAAACCCTCTAAATAGCTTTGTGGAGATGGATGAGAAGGCATGCAACAGCATTGGGGGGCATGCCATATGTGAACTAAATATGTCACAAACGTTTTAGGCAAGATTCACCAAACATTTGTGGATGGTTAGGGCCATAAACACAGGATGGCAAAGGTCCTATTTCAAACATGGTCATATCTTTATGGTTATATCCACTATCTAGTGGAAATATGTGTTGATCATTTTCAATAATGTTCAGTCTCTTTATACATACATAGCATTGTAGAAAAAAAATATATATTTTTTTCATAATATATCAATTTTCACAAATTCACAAAGTTTGAAATACAAAATAATTATTCTTAATAATTTAAACAAATTGTGGGTTGTTAGCCACTGTTCATAGAAAAAAACAGAGGAAAGGAAGTACATGAATAAATCCTTTGGTGAATACACCAAAGAATAAAAGTATCGGGGGACCTCAAAGCATGAAAGTCAAGTAAACAAGTTAGTTAGGCCATAAATTATGCAATTTTCTTTCCTTCAACCATGGGAAGTGTGATGGGAGGGCCCGTGGAACTCAGAATACATCTTATGTCTAAGTCACCCTGTGCCATCCTGGCACAGGGTGAGTGAGAAAATATATCTTGGACTACTTAAAATGGGACAGTAATATTTGTCCACAATATCTCCCAGGATGTATGTAGAGACTATTATTGGTTTGGTTGATTCTGAACTCAACCTGTTAATTGAGTGAGCTGATCACATTAGCCTCCAGGACTGGCTAGGAGCCGAACTGTTGATGGTATAGGCTGAGGAGGGGGGGAAAATTGTTGTTTGTATTGTTAATTGTAATTAGCTCCAGCTATTGTGTTTATACTACTGTGTGAAGCTCGGTGCCTACAAGTCTGTCATCTGGTCTGGGTAAATTTTTTAGTTAATTAGCTCATGTTAATTATGTTAATTAGGTTACAGTTGTATTGTTAGAGAAGGTTCCAACGGCATATAAAGTCTTGTAATTTTGATTCTAAATAAAAACAGTTCATGGTAGCAACAAGCAAGTGTCGCCTTGTTTTGTGCTCAGAGAGGTTGGAATATCTGATATCTGTATACAGACTGGGAGGAAGTGGTATATGACGGAAGCACTCAAGCGGAGTGAGGAACGTTCCGTGACAGGAAGGAAATAAAATAGCTTGATTCCCCTATCAACACAGTCAGTGATGATGGGGGAATACCTCTCACTGTGTTATTGTGTTATGACAGCAGAATGTTTCCCAGCCATCAAAATACAATGATAACTGCTGGCAGCACTGATTGATTAAAAAAAAACACAGGTTGCTTGTACTGAAGTCGATAGGTCAACTTCAGTATAACCAGAGTGCCAATAAATGGATCAAAATTCGTCCAGTTCCTGCAGAACCAGACAAATTTCGATCCATCTATGGCTGGCTTTTTTGTGTGGTTTATTAGAACAAAATGTAGTTTTATCTTCCAGCTTGCAGGGATAAACACTAAATGACAAATTATTATTGCCTTTGTTGTAGCAAATTTGGTCATAGATCCTAAGGCAATTTATCAAAAGATAAGTGCTAAAAAAAATTATTGAGATACAGTAAACTTATGTATAAGAAACAAAGCAAGCTCTACTGCAATTAATGTTTTGGTGCATAACATATTAATTCATTTTTTCACTTTACTTTTTTTAATCACAAGCCCAAAAACCTTTATGTCTGTAAGTTGCTGTTATTGCTATTATTTATTTGCTTTGATCTCCAACAGCAGCTTAAATAAAATTCTCTATAGCATTGAAGAAAATTTGCTACAGGGGTAGGTCAATGTCACTATAGCAGTTCAAAGACTTACTTCCATATCTTGTGAGTAATCAGGGTCAACTGCTCAAACAAAACAAAGCTGCTAATGCAATTCCTAGTGCTAGTTTCTCAAGATCAGTATGTTGGAATTCTTTTGAAAACTACATACATCTGTATGTATAGTTAGGAAACACATTTCCCAGTAGATGTGCTATCTGAAAAATAAATTACAATTTTGGTGTAGTCAAGGTCTATAAATGTTGAACAATATAGCTGCAACATACAGGTTAAAAAATTTTAGCACAAAAAAAAATTACCGTATGTAGCCAGGTGCTGGGCTACAGCAATATGAAGAAGGAGACATTGGGGTTGATTTACTTAAGGCAAATCCACTTTGCACTACAAGTGCACTGCAAGTGCACTAGGAAGTACACTTTGAAGTTCAATTGCTTTAGATCTGAGGGGAAGATCTTAAATGAGTGGAAATTCTGCTGATTTTATCATCCAATCATGTACAAGCAAAAATGTTGTTTTTTATTTTCCTTGCATGTCCCCCCAGATCTACAGCGACTGCACTTCCAAGTGCACTTGTAGTGCAAAGTGGATTTGCCTTTAGTAAATAAACCCCCCACCTTTTATTCTTCTCCCCATCCACTGAGATACTGATGTTTTTCTGCACCATTCTCCTCTGGTCAGCAGGGGGAGAGCAAAAGTAAAGCAGGCCCTTATGCTGCGTACACACGGTCGGACTTTTCATCTACAAAAGTCCGACAGCCTGTCCGACAGACTTCCTACGGACTTTCGGCGGACTTGCGGCAGACTTTCTAACGAACGGACTTGCCTACACACGACCACACAAAAGTTTGACAGCCTAGTACGCGGTGACGTACATCAAGTCCGGCGAGACTATAAAACGGAAGTTCAATAGCCCGTACGACACCCTTTGGGCTCCTTCTGCTAATCTCGTGTTTATCTCGTGTTAGTAGAAGTTTGGTGAGAGACGATTCGCGCTTGTAAGACTCGTATTTTTCAGTTAGTTTTAACTGTTGTTCAGTCTGTGCTTGTGAGGTTTGTATCTGCTTTTCAGTGCATTTGGTCAGTTGGCATTGAGAAATCTTTGTTTTATTGGCCGCTCGTTCCTGATTTTCAGGTCGTTCTTCACAGGCCTTGCTGTTCTTCAGTGCGTTCTGTTAAGTGCGTTCTGACCAGTCGACCGTTTTATAGCCATGTTACCTGTACGTACTCGTCGTCGAGCTCGTGCATTGTATGTGTTTGGTGCTGTAGTTTATTCTTCAGACCAAGACCAGTCCATGAACAGGGCGAGGAGGAGTTCATGGACCAAGAATTGGTTGCTCCAGCGTGACCAGTTCTGTCACATGCCATTGCTCCGTGAGATCCGTGAGAATAATCCTGAGGATTTCAGGAACTTTCTCCGGATGGCGAGCCCCGTTTTTGACCGTTTGGTGGCTTTGCTGACCCCCTATATCAGCAGGCAGGATACCTGCATGAGGCAAGCCATCACTCCGGAGCAGAGGCTAGTTGCCACGTTGCGGTACTTGGCGACGGGGAGAAGCCTGCAGGACCTCAAGTTCTCGACAGGCATCTCCCCCCAGGCTCTGGGGATCATTATCCCAGAGACCTGTTCTGCCATCATCCAGGTCCTGCAGAAGGACTATATTAAGGTAAGAATTGTTTCTTTTATTAGCATCACATGTTCTTTTATTTATTCTTTGATAATGTAATGTATTTCTTAGCTCAAACACTACTTACCATCATTGTAATATAGTGTGAATGTCCCCTTTTTCTTCTCACGCATGCTTGATTTGTTTCATGTTCTTTATTGTCATGCATGTATATTTGCCTTCAATAACCTCTCCAGCATACAATGCTGGTCACATATTCACCTAGTCTACTCAGTTTGAATGTATTTAGTCAGCTGCATTGTATTTTGTCTCCCCTAAACTCTATCCAAATAGTGTGCTTATAATTAGCTTGATTTCAACCCCCCCCCCCCCAATAATTTGCTAGAATCTTCTGTGGTGTTGATTTTTAAAAAGCAAATATATGTTGCACTTTGCAAAATGCATGTGCACTCTACAAGTGCATTTGCTCCAGTGCTTTAGTAAATGAGCAGAAGCTCTGCTGATTTCCATCATCAAATCATATACAAGCCACAAAGTGTTTTCATTAATTGCCCTTGCATGTGATTGTGTACTCCTTGCAACATGAAAGCCTTTTTACCTTACCTCATTTACTTTAAGCTGGGGAGCAACTGCACTTGCAGAGTGGGACAACTGCAGTCTTGTAGCCTTTTTAGTCCATAAATCCCTGTGTGTCCTAAAATTAATATTTTTTGGTAATTTCACCACCCCCTAAAATGTAATCAATGTTCCATCAGAGGGGGTGAGCAATCTGATAAGTGTGCCTTTCCATATTATTTCTTCCAGAAGATATACATTATTTAATGTTATACTGATGCTGTGGAATAATGTTTTTAATTGTATAATTTTCTTGCCATGTTCGATTCAAAATTACTGATTTTTGTTTTCTTGTTTGATTCCCCAGTTTCCTTCAACGCCACAGGAATGGCAGACTGTGGCATCCCATTTTGCCACCCGTTGGGACTTTCCCAATTGTGGAGGGGCTATAGATGGGAAACATGTCCACATTGTGCCACCACCCCATTCGGGGTCATACTATTTTAATTATAAGGGGTTCCACAGTATAGTTTTAATGGCGGTGGTGTCGGCACACTATGAATTTCTATATGTGGACGTGGGGAAGAATGGCCGGATGTCGGATGGAGGAGTATTTGCCCAGACGGAGTTCTGCCAGCGTCTCCAGAGTGGTGGCCTGGGATTGCCACCTGATGCGGATAACGTGGAAGGACTCCCCTTTGTCTTCATTGCCGATGAAGCCTTCGCTCTGAGCAAGCACCTCATGAGGCCATTCCCCCAAAGAACCTTCACCCCGGAGAGGAGGGTTTTTAATTTCCGGCTGGCCAGAGCTAGAAGAGTGGTTGAGAATGCGTTTGGGATTCTGGCCAGCCGGTTCCGCCTGTTTCAAACCTCCATTAATTTGGCGGAATACAAACTTAATTTTATCATTTTATCATGCTGCATCCTGCACAACTTTTTGCACAAACATTCTCAAAATTATATGGTGCCAGTTGGGCCTGAGGCCGGACTTATCGTTGAGAATCTTACGGGCCTGGATACTGTCCATACTGGCTTGGCCCCCCAAAGTGCCCGTCAAGTTAGACAGCAATATGTTAATTATTTTATGGGTAGGGGGGCCATTGCAATGGGCCAGGATATGTAAAGATTTAAAATAAAAACAATCTTGATGAAATCTTGAATTATATTTATTGCTTGCCTTTCTTTTGGGCTTTCTCCTAGGTTATGGTCGAGCAGTTGTAGTGCCAACTGTATTTTCCTTGTAAATTTCTAAATAAGCTCCATTGCCACTGTAAACCACTTTTTTGAAATTTATAAACAAACTGATACTGAGCATTGAAATAACAAACCACACATTTATTTAATTCTAAGCAGATGTTTTTAATCTTTGGTATCCATTCAGTTATGCATTTAGTATAAAATGTTCCTAGCCAAAAATATAATGATATATTAAATAAATTTAGAATAATATAATTAGAGTTAAATATTTTTAGATAATCAAAAATAAAATTTGTTGGGCATTTTGATTTTAGTAAACAGGCCTTTTTTTTTTTTTGGTGTTTTTTAAAATCCTTTTTCCTGTCGCATCATGGCAGCATACACTTTGGGTTGTGACTCCGCCCCCACAACCCGATAGGACTACATAGCTATAAGTTGTAGAGATGGCCCCTGCCCAGTATTCTCTTATTTTTCCTCACCTGAAGGACTGAACATATCAGAAGCACCCCCTTACCGAATTCGCCCCAGCCAGGTTCTAGCCTCTCCTGGGTGGAAGTCCTTACCTGTACAGCCTCTAAACGAGCTAGATGGAAGGAGCCCCGCTCTGGTGATCTCGGGGGTATGTTGCGGTCCAGTATAAGCCTTAAACAGGCTTAGTTGTTGTGCAGCGGTCGCCATGCCTCTTTTTTTCACTTTGTGTCTTTCTCCCTCTTTGCTGGGCTCTGTGGTCCCTCTGTGCCTCCCTACAGGCTTCCCGGGCGTCTCGGCGCTTCCGCGCATGCGCGGTGCGCGCCGTCAGGGCGTCCTTTCGATTTTGCCAGTTTCCAAGATGGCGCCGGGCGCCTCGTGCCGCTACTGCGCATGCGCGAGCAGGTCGTGACCTCGGCGGCCATGGCGGCAAATTTAAAAGCCCTGTTTGTCATTTCTGAGCTCTCCTTGCTTCCTGGAAGACTTCTGACTGCTGTGTTTTGACCCTCTGCATTCCTAAAGCTACCCTCTCTCTCTGGGTAAGTGTCTAATACTTATGCACTGTTTTTTGGGTCCTGGTTGCATGTTCTTACCTTCCTATACCCTTCTCAGGTACTCACCTTCCTCTCCTATGGAGGCCGCTGCCCCAGCAGATCACCACCAGCCTAATAGGTAAGGGGGGGGGATTCCAGCGGTAAGTAGAGAAGATTGAAAAAGAGAGCAGGACCGTACTAATGCTACCTAATTGGTCAGCCCTGTCAGGTCCGCAAGATCATCTAAATCAGGACGAAGAGAATCTTCGCACAGGAGAAGCCGCTCCGGCCATAGACGCAGCCGCTCACGCGGAAGAAGTCGCTCAGGCCGCAAGGGGAGTCGTAGACGGAGTCGATCCTATTCAAGGCATAGCCGTTCCTACCGCAGAAGATCCCCTGCACGAGGACACCAATCCTCTACGCACCCTTCCCGCCCAGCCGGGAACGCCTGCTGGGTATGTGGGGCCACGGCCCTCCCAGACAAACTAGCCTGCCGCAAGTGCATAGATGAAGCCATCAGAGAGAAAGAGCCGGATCCCATAGAACCCACTGGAGTCTCTACTCCCCAGGTCTCAACTCCTGATGTGGAGTTTACGGCCTATAGCACCTCACCCACCATTCCCAGTGCATCAAGAGAGCAAGAACTCCCGTCGGATGATGAAGAGCCGGAAGCATCAGCTGGCTTTGATTTTGCGCTCATAGAACCGTTCATCAGATCGGTTAAGGAAGCGATTAACTGGGAGGAGCTTGAGGAGACACAGCCTAAACAGAGAAAGTATTTCCCAAACCTCAAGAAGGTTCCGGAGGCTTTCCCATTCATCGATGAACTAGAGGAGCTCATTAAGGAGGAGTGGCAGAATCCGGAAAAGAAGTTCAGTCTGTCCAACAGACTTACCAAACTGTACCCACTCAAGGAACCCAAGTTATCTCCTTTACTTTCTCCTCCAGTAGTGGATGCATCTTTGATGCGTCTAGCCAGGCACATGACGCTCCCCATTGAAGATGCAGTAACGTTCAGAGACGTGCTTGACAGGAAAGTGGATACAGACCTTAAGAGAGCTTACCTGTTCGCAGGAGGTGCCTGCAGGCCAGCGGTGGCATTAGCGGCAGTTGGGAAAGCTATCTCCAGCTGGTCCTCAGCTACAGCGAGGCTCGTCACTGAGGGCGCAGATCAAGAACAGATCACTAAGGCCTTACAAGAACTTAGCCTTGCGGGAGATTTCGTGGCGGAGGCTTCCGTAGATACTATCAGATCCACATCAAGGTCCATGTTAGCCTCTGTAATGGCCAGAAGGGCGCTATGGCTTAAACCTTGGTCGGCTAAACCCGCCTCGAAATCAAACTGGTGCAGGATTCCGTATGACGGGGTGAACCTCTTTGGAGCAAAGCTGGATACCGCAATCTCTAAAGTAACAGGCGGGAAGTCGGGTCTCATACCATCGGACAGAAGGCCGAAACAACAAAGGCCACCTCCCTTTAAACGTAATCTTCCGGAAAGATATAGGGATGCGAAATCCTAATGACCCGGGAAGGAATACAGAAGGAGCTGGAAGAACCCCCAGACGTCCTTCCTCAAGTTCCAGAAACCCAAGACCCCTGCCTCCAATGACCAGAAGTCCTTTTGAAGGTTCGCCCGCCCAACCAGCGGTAGTGGGTGCCAGACTCACAAAGTTCAAGTTGGTCTGGGCGGGAATGATAAAAGACCCATGGACGGTGTCCACCATTCATTTCGGACACAGGTGGGCATTCAGAGGTCGTCCTCCAAGAGACCAATTCTGCTCAACCAGACTTCCTCCTTCCCAAGAGAAAAGACTATCCCTAGTCCAGTATATCCAAGAGTTGCTCCAGAAACAAGCAATAGTGGAGGTACTGCCATCCCAAAGAGGCAAAGGTTTCTACTCCCCACTTTTCTTAGTGAAAAAGAAATCAGGGGACCTTCGTCCATTCTTGGACCTAAAAAACCTCAACCGGTCGATACGGTTAGAAACATTCAAGATGGAAAGCCTTCAATCAATCCTCCAAGCAATAAACTTGGGAGATTGGATGCTGTCAATTGACCTCCAGGACGCGTATTTGCATATCCCTATCCATTCCGAGTTCCAAAAATTTCTCCGGTTTACCCTAAATCATCGGCACTTTCAATTCCGAAGCCTTCCGTTCGGGATCTCTACTGCACCCAGGACGTTTACAAAAGTCCTATTACCTGTAATAGCCCACCTGAGAGAAAACGGGCTGAGGGTCCACCATTATCTGGACGACATCCTACGTCTCTCAGACAGCCAGGACTCTCTTGTCCTTCACAGGGAAATCCTGGTCTCCACGTTACAGTCCCTAGGGTGGCTGATAAATTGGAAAAAGAGCAACATCCATCCCACACAGAGAATGGTCTTTCTGGGAGCCGAATTGGACACAAGGGAGAATACAGTGGAACTTCCGGGGGAAAAAATCCCTCCTCTAATTCAAAAGGTGAAAAGGGCAATCTCCGCTACAATGCTCTCGGCCAGGACGTGTCTCAGTATCCTGGGCTCCCTGGCTTCCACCATTTCAATGGTCCAATGGGCGCAATGGAATTCGAGGCCTCTCCAGATCTCCTTCCTACGTCAGTGGAAGGGCACATCAATGTCCCAACCAATCCTCATCTCCCAGGAGGTAAAACAATCATTGATGTGGTGGGTACGACCTCACAACTTGAGAAGATGCAGGCATATAATCACTCCCTATCAAGAAACCGTGACCTCAGATGCCAGTCTACAGGGATGGGGAGCTCACTATCAGGACCTTGCGGCTCAGGGTCGTTGGCCTTTCAGGGCACAGGATACAGTGTCGAACGTTCTGGAGATGAGAGCAGCGTTCCAGGCTCTCCTGGCCTTCAGTTTTTACTTGAGGGGGAAGCACGTCCTCCTGAGGATGGACAACAAGGTGGCTGTTGCCTACATCAACAGGCAGGGGGGCACCAGAAGCAGGTCCATGTTGCAGGAGGTCCGTCCTGTTCTGGAATGGGCACAGCTGAATCTACTGGATCTAAGGGCGGTTTATGTCCCGGGAGTCCAGAACACCTTAGCCGACTCGCTGAGCAGAAATTTTCACTCCAACAACGAATGGTGTCTGAGTCCACAAGCCTATGCTCTCATATCCCGAACCTGGGGCCCTCCAGAGATAGACCTAGCAGCAACTCCGGAGAACACAAAGTGTCAGAGATTCCTATCAAGGATACAGTTTCCTTCGGCAGAGGGGACGAACTGCCTCCAACACCCCTGGAACTTTCACCTGGGGTACATTTTCCCCCCGACGCCTCTCATAGCGAGATTCCTCCTGAGGCTCAAGAAGTCAACAGCATTGGTGGTAGCAGTGATCCCTTTCTGGCCGAGGAGGCCATGGTTTACTACCCTCATGCAGCTGAACACGGCAGAGCCTCTGCCTCTCCCATTGACGACAGACCTACTCTCCCAGGGACATCTTCTTCACCCGAACCCAGGGAAGCTACACTTGATGGCCTGGAGACTGAAAGGGCTAGGTACCTAGAGCAGGGCTGTTCCCAGAAGGTGGTGGATACCTTACTCC